>MJUU01061404.1:48400-72192 GCA_002080025.1 Modiolus philippinarum
TAGAATCTTGATTGGTTGATTGACAAAGAAAAGATAGGAGTTTTGAAGGAGTTGTTATAGGTGTTACTTGAGGAATATTGGTATGTTCATTGAAGAATTGCAAATATACTATGTTATTGAGCCAGGAAATCCGCCATAACTATTATCTTCATTCCGCTGGTTGTTCAAGCCAACAATGTTCAAATGCAGAACAAATGTATTTTATATGAATTTGTCCATAGAATGATTGTTAATCATTGATTTGCACATGAAAGTCCTTGAAGAGATAAAATGTCGAGGAGTAAGTTTTTCTAAATAAATGATGAATCTGATTTAAGTCAACAAGTCGCTGTGCGGAATGATTAGGATTTATGCATGTTTGGTTTATGATATGGAAAAAAACAAACAAACAAAGAAATAAATAAAATTTTTTGTAAAATTAAAAGTTAATGTAGATAGTCATGAGTGTCGTCTTATCTGATCAAATGTTCATTTCTCCATATTATGAGAGTGATGACTACATGTCGATAATAAAAACTGTTATATTTGTATTTTTGTTTTATGTTTATTTATTATTAAGATTTTGATATATCAAGTAATACATACATTTAAAATTTATTCCAGATATTCCTACTGTCAAAGTGTTGTCAAATTCTTACAATGTAATTGTCGGAAACACCATTACTCTGGGTTGTCAAGTTGATGCCACTCCACAGGAAACTGTCGTCTTTTGGAGAAGAGTAATAAATGGACAGCTAACCAACATTGACTTGAGCACCAATAATAACAACAAATACAGTGGATCCACAGTTCCTACACCATCCCTTACCATTGCAAATGCTCAGAACTCAGACGAAGGAAATTATGTTTGTTATGCTACAAACTTGGCAGGAACTGGTCAGAGCGGTCAAACTTTCCTTGATGTAGTGGGAAGTAAGTGAAATTACATGTATATCAAACAGTCATCAGTCATAAATTTTTTACAAAAAGAGAAAACATATTGCCACAATAAAACCTAGTTATCCATAAGGGGAAATTTTTTGTCAGTTTTGTTTTGCTAAATATTTGTACAGTGGAACCTTTCTGATCCGACGCAGTGTGGGACCACAAAAATGTGTCAGATTTAATAGGATACTGGAATACAAAGGTTTAAAAAACATTTAAAATCCCTTCTTTGGGACCAAAAAATTTATGTCTAATTTAATGAAATGTCGGAATACTCAGGTGTCGGATTACACAGGTTTCACTGTATCATTTTTGATGGACAGACAACACAGATGATGACAAATTATTACACCTCTCATTCTGAAGTTAAGGTGGATAGTAAATTATCTGAATGTGGAGTCCATTGAATTCAAAAAATGTTACAAAATTAATGAAAATTGCTACAGAATTCCACCATTTTATAAGTTTGTATATGGTGACAAAATGAGCAATAAAAGGCAATAGTGAAATACACATATTTAAGTATGAATTGGATTCAGTAAATGTTGCATTACATGTAATTCAAATTCAATTACCATTGTCCTATGCAATTTAGTTAATTACTCATTTAAAAATTAATGTTGGAACTTAATTTGTCAATTAAAAGATGCATCTCCATCCAAACTTTTTATCACAGTATTTGAAAAAAACGTATTGTTGATGTTATTTAGATAATACAAATCAGCTATTTCAATTTCAACAAAAACAGTAACACACAGATGAAAATTATATATTAAATTCAAATGAAGTATACTTTTAGAGGCAGCATCTTAGATTTTACAATGCACAAATAATAAACGTTTATTAAACTAATGAATATGAATATTGAAACTTTTAAACAAAATTGATATATGTTTTTTGTCTTCCATTTTAGGTCCACCTGTGGTCAGTATTGCACAGAGTTCCTACAGTGTCAATATTGGTAATCCAATCACCCTATCCTGTACTGTCTCTGCCACCCCTCCTGAAACAAATGTCTACTGGACTCGTAGTATCAACAACCAACCGGCTGAAGTTATTTCCATGACAAATAGTGCCAAATACTCAGGTTCAACAGTGTCGTCGCCATCGCTAGTCATCTCCAATACAGAACTTGCCGATATTGGTGTATATAGATGTTTCGCTGAAAATGTTGTTGGAACTGGACAGAGTAATACTACTACATTGACAGTTGTAGGAAGTAAGTTGAAAACTGCAAAGATCAATTAGACAGACTTTTAATTGTAGGGTTCCCTCAGAATTATGAAGAAGAGGGAGGGGAGATAATTTTTTTAAATTCCGCTATTCCCAAATTCTTTCTCTCTCACATTTTGTTCATTAACTTCCATGGCGATGTAGAAACTCAATAAACATTCATTGTCAATATCATCTGGCATATAGAATTTAATTTTTGAGACATGGTAGCTTTGTTATTATTTTGTATGATTTTCCTATGGACAACACAGATGATGACAAATTATTACACCTCTCATTCTGAAATTTAGGTTGATTTCAAATTATCTGAATGTGGAGTCCATAGAATTATAGTAGGTCTTTATATTGTAAGTTACAGAACTTAATATGGAGACTAGTATATTTGTGTTGCTGAAGAAGGCCATTTTGAGTTGTTTTGTAATAAATGGGAGATAACTCTGACACAATTTGCTAAATGAAAACCAAGGAATATGAATATATAATTTTTTGACGAATTTTAGTAACCAGTAGTTCCCCCATGATATGATATTGTGTTAATCCCCTGTTCAATTAATGATAAATCAATTTGGTCCTGAATTTGGGGAAAAATGGGATTAATCATATTAGCTCAAAACTTTCTTTACCACATGAGATTTCACTTGTGTTATGCATAAATTAAAACCTAGCATAATTATGTTCTGCAGTTATACAACTTGTTACGTTTGGTCATAACTTAATTTCCACACTGCTACAGATAATAAGCCTATAATTTTGTGTTCATTTTTCATTTTTTTCAGCTCCACCAATTGTGACAATTGAACAATCAACATACACAGCTAATTATGGCAACACTGTGACCTTGACCTGTAGAGTGACCTCCACACCTTTACATACAACTGTTTACTGGAGAAAGATCACAGGAGGTCAACAGGTTGCCTTGGATATGACCTCTTCAAAATACAGTGGATCAACTGTCAGTACTCCATCCCTCACCATATCTAATACAGATTTAAATGATGAAACATTTTATATCTGTTATGCCACCAATGCCATTGGAACAGGTCAAAGTTCACAGACATATTTGGATGTGATAGGAAGTAAGTGTGCCATGTAATAATTATTTTCATTTCAGTTGGTGTATAATGAACACAACAAAAATCAAAGAATGTTGAAAAATCTTCCATGGATATTATTTGTATCAATCCAGTGTACAAAATTTTGTAAAATATTTGATACGTTTTCTATCTTTTGAGATGGATTTGTCTTGTGTATGTCTGTCTCAGCAAAACATGCATTGATTGGGGGAAGGCATTTGAAAATTGCTACTAAGGGAGGATATATTGAATTCCAGTCAGAAATCACAAATGAATTAAGTCCTATTTTGCATCTATGAGTGATCATGAAAGTTGTCAAATGCTTTCCAAGAATTGCAAGAGTTACCTTTTTTCAGGTTGGGGAGGGAGGATGTAGTTCTGAATAGTGGAAAATTGGCTATGATGGTCATTGAATAAATTGAAGACAATTCATAGTAAAGTTCTAAAAGAGAACTATAAATCGGCTGCAGCAAAAAAGCCATGAAGTTTATTTTTGGTCCATTTTATTAATTATAATTGATATGACATTGGAACAACACTTTCTATTTTTTTGCAGGTCAGCCAGTGGTTCGTGTATTATCAAACAGTTACAGCGTACTTACTGGACAAACAGCAACACTGGAATGTGTCATTACAGCCACTCCTGCCGCCACATCAGTTCAGTGGTACAAAATCGTCAATGGACAACAGCAAGCCATCAGCTCATCATCAGGAAAATACAATACCCCAACTGTCGTTAGTCCAAATCTGGTTATATCCAACTCACAGAGTAGTGATGAAGGATATTACGTCTGCTCAGCCACCAATCCTGTAGCCACAGCTTCATCACAGCAGACGTTCCTTGACGTGACTGGAAGTATGTTCACACAAATCTATGCTCATTGCATGTTTGTAAATGCAGATCAAAATAAACAGATTTTGAAGCAAGCTTTTAGCCTTTTATTTTTTGAAAACAAAAACCCATATACATTAAATAAGTTGAAAGCAGTATGATTTATTAGATTTATATAAGTAGATAATTAGTTAATTTTTTAACCAATCACGAATGTTCATAGTTTTAATCACCTTGAACCCATTTTAACAAAAACCTGGTTATCGTACAAACATGCAATAGAGCGGTATCTTATATACTGATTTATTGTATTCCTGTATAACCTATTTATACTCTAATTATAATCACCTATTTATACTAAAAAATATATAATCACCTATTTATACTCACCTCATTACCTATTTATACTTTTCTGATAATAACCTTTTGTACTCGTAACTTGCAATCTACTCGTCATCAATGTATATTAACACATTTTTATGTCTGTATTATTTTATAACACTTTGTATAACTCTAAAATACACATGCAATATAATTACAATCGCTTACTGCAGTGCAGAATAATAAATATTGATATACCACTAAAACCGAGTTTCCATGGTATACCACATCCATTAAAAATTCTCCCATTCAGTTCATGGTGTTGAAAATTAGAAGCAGGAAATTTGAAGCATGGTCACATGACTTCTTGTCTACTTTTAGGACACAAATCTGTCAAGGTTAGATCATTATGAATGGTAACATTGTATTCCAATATGGCCACTAAACTACAAATTGGCAGATGAAGTTGTCTTGTAACAGAATAGTATTTAGAGTCATCAGTGTTCAACAAAAATATCTAAATACCAAAATTAGGTTCTGCAGATAGCCATTTCAACAACTTATGTCTCGAGTGTATTAAAAAGTGTTTGCATACCACATTTGGAGGACATCAATGCTACTATTTTTATACCCCCTGCAAACGAAGTTTAGGGGGTATATATGAATCACCATGTCTGTTTGCCTATCCGTCTGTCCACACTTCTTGTAAGTGTATCTCCTCTTATTTTATAGATGATCATTGAATTATTACATGTTAATTTTGTTGACGTTGAACATGTTGAAAATGGATGTTTGTGAATTGGAAGCAAATGTTAAAGGAAGGAAGTCTTCTTATTAGATATCGAAAGATCTATTAAGTTCTCTTTATGAGATCAGTGTTAGTCTGTATTTAGAATCCTAAATGAAACGCTGCTTATCAGGTACAAATAATACTCCAAGGTATAATTCTAATTAACGATTTTCATCACAAATGTTAAGCAATATAATGTTGTGTTGCATAATGATATGTTGTGTTGCATATCCCCCCATTACATCCATCTATCCTAATATCCTTATATGTTTTATGTGTATTGTCTGTCATTTGTCATTCAGGTAATTGTTTCTGTGTGTATTGCCTTTGGTTTTCATGAAGTTTTCTTACACACATGTAACCCATATAACCTTCTATTCCTGTTGTATAATATCAATTAACAACAGAACATCAACTTATAGTAGCCAGTCCAGAATTTGAAATACCACAATGACTTTCACAGATTTCTTTTTAATAGATATCTATATTTTGAAAATTTCCTTTGCAGATCCTCCAACTGTTACAGTTTCATTGCCAAACTACAACACAAAAGAAGGAACGACAGTTACTTTAGGATGTACTGTAATTTCCTCACCTGCCGCCACCCGTGTGTTTTGGACAAGAGTAAACAGTAATGGACAGAGTACCATTATAGATATGAACAACCAGAAATATGGTGGTTCCTCAGTGTCAAATCCATCTCTGGTTATCTTCAATCCATCTTTAGATGATGAAGGCAACTACGTCTGCAATGCTGAAAATGTCATTGGACCAGGTCAAAGTCAACAGACATACTTAGATGTCACTGGAGGTAATTTTTTAACAGCAATTCGTATTTCAGATTAAAAGGATAATTTTCATAGCAATATCCTCCATATAATAAAATTGATAAGAGCTATTCCAGAAAAAAAAATGTATTATAGGGGTCAGACTGTTGTTTTTATGAAAAGGACCCACTATTGGAAAAAAATGTATCTGGGGTCCCCCCTCCCCACAAAAAAAAAGAAAAGACAAAAATAAGAAGTGTTGAACATTAGTACAGTTTTTTGGTATGTAGATTGAGTACAAGCAAGCATATGGTACATAAATCTATCATTATTAAGTTGAATACTGAAGAGAATTGCTAGGTAGAATTAATGAATTTTGTTTTTAGAAGCTTTCGAATTAGAATTTTGGGAACATTGTGCTCCTAAAAACAATCTCTGAAACAGCTCTTCCTATGTCAACCACACCATAACCTCCATATTGGATTAACTCCATCCCTTCAATTGGACCTAAAATATATCTTGTCATATTTCCCATTGTAACATAGTACACAATCTTGTGTATTGATAGAAACCTCTTCCCCCTATATGGCAGAGGGAATAATCTGATGCAAGGACCTCTGTTTTGAAGATTGTACCAAGAATTGTGTATTTTCATTAGTCAATTTGAATAACTGTACCAGGATATGAACAAATAATTAATATTGAAATATAATATGTATGTTTTTCTTTCAGCTATTCCAACTGTGACCATCAAAGAGAATTTGTATTCAGTTGACATCAATCAGCCTGTAACACTGGAATGTTCAGTAGTTGCCTCCCCTCTTCATACAGTAGTGTACTGGCAGAAGATCGTAAATGGTGTTGCCACTACCATTACAGCTAATCAGATCAAATATTCTGGATCCAGTGTCAGTGAACCATCACTTAGGATCAATAACGTAGACTTTAATGATGAAGCATACTATATTTGCTTTGCAACAAATGAGGTCGGAACAGGTCAAAGTGCACAGACTTACTTGGATGTTATTGGAAGTATGTATTTCACATTTGCTCTTAATGTGGAAAAAGTTCTTAAAACCACAATTTGTTCAAGTATCTTATTTTAAATTTTAAAAATATTAAGGGTCATTATGTAGTTGTGGGATTAAGGTTTCAGATGTCAATGTCCTTCCTCACAACAGTTGTGTACGAAGAAAAAAAAATTGATTTACCAATTGTTCAGGTAGCAAGGGGTTTTATTGGTATATTATACAATTTTCATTTACAAAATTCATAAGAGGCAGAATTGATAATTACAAAATTGGATGACTGCTCATCTTAAAAAAAGACAAGTATCTCAACTTACTTTAAGTCGAGGGGTCATCCCATTATAACGAGGTGTTTGTTGCAATTATATAGCTAAAAGATTTTGTCTTTGAATTAAAAGAATAACTTTGTACTAAACTGCTTGAGATAAAATTACTTTGTAGGACAAAAATACAGTTTTTTTTCCGGAATCTTGTTCATGTTGGATGAAAATCTCTGCTTAACTTGTGTACCAATTGCTTTACTTGTATGTAACAGGTATAATATTAGAGATTATTTAATATACAATTTATAAGGAAAAAAATGTTTTTCAAGTGAGGGTTTTAATGTATATTTATGTTACCTTTTCAGGTAGACCAATTGTAAACATTGCTCAAAGTTCTTACTCTGTCAACTACGCAAATTCTATTTCACTGGTGTGTACGGTTACTGCCAATCCCCTCCACACAACTGTCTCATGGACCAAGATACAGAATGGAGTATCCACAAACATTGTCGTCTCCAATACTGGAAAATATTCAGGTTCAACAGTGTCCCAACCTTCTTTGACCATTAACAATGCTGAAAGCAGTGATGAAGCTTTCTATGTATGTTCTGCTACAAACAGCGTCGGAACAGGTCAAAGTTCACAGACTTACTTAGATGTTGTGGGAGGTGAGTTTAATTAAAATTTGTCTTTTCAAAATTTAGATACTGTAATGTGGTCAAGTCTACAGTTAAGAATTTTACAATTTGTAAATTCAGATCTGTTTGTGAGGCTAAATGATTAAAGGTTTGAAATTGGCTCAGAATTTAGCCTAAATTGTAATAATTATTTTTGAATTTTTACCTGAAGATATTTTCAAATTGAAGAATCTTATTCAATTTCACATGAAAAATTATTTTAGACGACATATTCCATACCCTATAATATAAAAGTTTTGATGTCAAAATGAAGTGACATTGAGTGACAAATTATAATACATATAGTTTGTGAATATGTTTATTTGCTTGCAAAACTATTCCTTGATCAAAATTGATTAAGTCTTGTTGTCTTTATAAATTTTCCTGGTGCTTCACAACATCACTGTTACACAAATAATAGCCAAAAACTAACCTGGTTTTTTCAAAGTGTTAAAGTACAGTAGAACTTTGATGGGTCGAACTGCAATAACTCGAACACCATGGATGCCTCGAACCCTTTTTGTGGTCCCTTTGTTCAAGTTTAAACACAGTTCGACCTCCATAATTCAAACATCTCGTTGGTTTGAACCGCTTTCAACGGTCCCTTGGGTGTTCGATCCATCAAAGTTTGACTGTATTTATGTTTGAAACTTTAGGTCATGACATTTATACCCCCCCCCCCCAAAAAAAAAATAATAATAATAATGAAATGAAATAATAAAAAAAATAAAACAATGAAGAATCTTCTTCCATAGTCCACATCTTTGAACAAATTAATTGTTTATAATATGACCAATATTGTCTTTGCTTATAATAGTTATTAATGATTTGTGTGATTGCATTCTTATAGCTTATCATACGTAATTTTACAGAACTACCAATTGTACAGATTTTATCCAACTACTACAGTGTGGAGATCGGAAAGGCTACTACCGTGGAATGTCAAGTTCAGGCAAATCCTTCCCATACATCTGTACAATGGAAAAGAGTTATCAATGGTGTTACCTCTGATCTCGATATATCTAATGGAAATAAATATGTTGGTGGAACAGTAAACGCACCATCGCTGACAATTCAGTCCACCACTGATAGTGATGAAGGCTATTATATCTGTACCGCTACCAATGCAGTAGGAACTGGAATGAGTTCTCAGTCATATGTGGACGTTACTGGCAGTAAGTATAATTAGATTAATATACAACAGTGAATTTAAATCCATCCTCGGTTGGGCAGAAGGACCCTTTTCAGGATGCTTGATAAGCCATTTTATTCAGTAGGATTTCATGACGGGGGGATTTTATCGTAAAGTATAATGAGAACACAGTTACAGTAAAATTCCAATGTCGTGATGTAGATTTCAGATTCCATTTCAAGGAGGATATTTTTTTAAATGAATGCACAAACATGTTTTATTAAAGACAAAATGAAAGAAAAAAATGTTAGCCAAGAGATTTATTGCTGAGTGAATAAAGTTTATACTTATTTCATTCATTGAAATGTCGCACTTATTTCATTCAATGAAATGTTTAAGCCATTGTCTTTCCCTTACATCTGACATTGATATTTCTCACTGAAAAAAAAACAGTTCCATTTTCAAGTGTCAATTATTTTCTGGTGGTTAAGAAATAAATATTATTGTGATAAATTTGAGTGAAGTAATCAAACACTGTTAAACTATAGCTACAAGACTAAAAATTTCGGACACCTTCAGATAGGATTACTTGGCAAGCGTAATGAGGGAAATATTGAAAGCTTACTGTTTGGTGTCTGAGATTTCTTGATTTTGCACTTTCACTGGTGTTAGATTCTTATATACTTGTCTCTGCTTTTGAAGAATAGTTCACTTGAAATAGATAAAATATCTTACCAATCCTTTTCTTTTCAGGTATTTTATCTGTAACAGTTCCACAACCATCATACAGTGTTAATTATGGACAGAATATACAGCTAGTATGTACTGTCTCTGGAAACCCTGCCGCTACATCAGTCTACTGGGAGAAAGTTAAAGATGGAGTCAAAACTACAATTACCTCTAGTACTAACCCAAGTAAATACACAGGAGCTTCACTGACTACTCCATCCCTGACAGTACTTAATGCTGATGCCAGTGACCAGGCTGTCTACACATGTTTTGCTGAGAACGCTATTGGTAAAGGACAGAGTCAGCAGACACAGTTACAGATTATTGGAAGTAAGTTATATTCTGTAGTCACTTCAGGGTAGGAAACTTAGGATTTAGCCTGCCCTGCTCAAATTTGCTTGTCTGAGACGAGTGGTCTGGATGGGATTTCCAACTCTGGGTATTTTTTATGTAACCCACGAGTTAAAAAAAGTCTGTCCATATATTAAAATTTAGATTTTGAACATGCTTGCTTAAGCTTGTATGTCTAAATGAAAGAAATTACAACCATGAGTGAAGAAATATTTTTTAAATTATGGCTTAGCTGACAGAAAATATTTTTCTTCCATTAAATTTAAAACATGAGAAAGAAGCCGTAGAAACCTATGATTACATCGTAAGGAACGGAACACCTAGAGCCACAGCATCAGCCATTAGAAACTGGATCCCGCCTATTGAAGCAAGACCAATTGATTGGTCAAAGACAAAACCAGCGTTCAAGATTGTGCCTGCACCTCAAAAATACGAATATACAAAACTGGACCGAAAACAAACAAGACAACTTTAGAAGAGGACCTGTGCCTAAGCAGCGACTCAGAAGAAGACTGCTCCATTATTGGAATAAGTAAACCCATAACAGTGAACCATTATGGTTACGTAGTAGAAATGAGCAATGAGAGACCATTGGCAATGGAATGCAACACCTACACTACTAAGAAAAGTGACAGTAATACAACAGTATGCATGGATGAATTACCTGAAGAATTTTGGAATAGACAGTTATCTGTGAAAGGAATATATAACATTTTCTCCTCATAGACATAAACCAAGAATAAAAAACAATAACTGTTAATGTTAATCATAATTTTAATTTTTATTTATTATTTATACATAAACATTAACAATTCAAGACATAATATTGTACCTTCAGTAAAATATTCTATGAACAAACGTTACTAAGGAACTTTAACCTCTATTGTTAACGTTGCTAACGTGTACCATCTCCCTGTACTTCAGGGGGAAAAAAATTGTAATACCTGTCCTGAAGACGCCCGATTAGGGCGAAACATGTAGACAATAAGGTATCTGCAGTTTACCAAAGTGTTGTTGTCAATATGGTATTTAATTAATATGAATTAATTAATTGACAACCCTGTATACAATCGGTATCCACTTCAGTAAACTCAACCGAAAGGAGACACAAGTAGGTGTTGGTTCAGTCTGTGTGAAATTATTCCATTAAATTTGCTTAAATTTGAAAACTATAAAATTCCCAGGAAAGTCCGTCATTTACATTTTATCAACACCATTTGGCAAAAATTTTGCATGCAAATTGAATCAACTGCTGAGAATGGGAGAAATATGATTACTCCAGGAATTTGATTGTTAAAAATTAAAAATTACATTCTGGTGAAAAATTGTTGATTTAAAATTTCCACTTCACATAGAGACAGCTGAACTATGAAAGACCATATTTATAAGGCTACAATTGTCTGTTGGAAATTATGTTAAGGAAATCTTTCTGCTAACACATTCAATTTATTGAAATTTTACTTATACATGTTATGTTTATAAAAAAAATATTGAAAAGATTCAAAAGCTAAGAAAATGCTATATAAATTATTCCATTGTTTCTTTCAAGGTGTACCATCTGTGACAGTTGGACAAGGATACTCAGTTAACCTTGGTAGTTCCATCACATTGAAATGTACTGTTTTCGCTACTCCTTCGGCTAATGTTGTCGAGTGGAATAAATTTGATGCCAATGGTATTTCTTACAAGATAGATATCCAGTCCCAAGCCTCCAAATACAGTGGTGGAAGTGTCAACACTCCATCCCTAACTATACTGAATGCTGAAGAAGATGATGAGGCTTACTACACATGTCAGGCTACCAATGCTGCCGGAACAGGAACCAGTGCACAAACATACTTAGACGTCCTTGGAAGTAAGTTTAGTAGAAAATTTATTAAAAATGTGTACGGTAAACCAACATATTTTCGCAGATACTTTATTTTGCCTTTGTCCTTTCTGGTTAACTTCGTTGCAACTTATTTTTGCGGTTTTGTTAATTAATTTTTGCAATATTTTCACTCTCACAAAAATCACGAAAATAAATTGCTTGAGAAAATTAGTTATTTTATAGTATATATTGTAAAACCTTATTCAGATTTATTTCCAGTGCATGAATTAGTGTAGTACTAATTAGACTAAGGAATCCTGGGTTTTAGAAGTACAATATTTTTGGAGATAGTGCGTAAGAGATAAGTTCTTCTTGGTGTTATATTGAACTATTTTCAATGATTCAACTAATTTCTTCCACCAATTAATTCAATTTTTAAGGAACAATGTTTTACAATTACTATTTCTCTTTAACAATTTTCAGGTTTATTATGTTCATGCACATACCTGCCAACTTTCACGATTTTGGCGTGATCTTCACGATTTTAACCTTCTGTCACGATGTCACGATCGTGAAACAAAAATTTGGCTAAAACACGATTTCGAAGAAATTCACATGAAAAATGTTTGTTTACATGATTTTGGCTGTTGAAAGGGAGATAATTCAAATTCTCAAAAGGGAGTTAACCAGACATTCGATACTAGCCAATCAGAATCGGGTTCACATCAATCTCGCAGTATTTGAGTGAAAAACAGCTGATTGGAGCCGGCATGTAAACAATCGTAAATATGATGAGTTTGGCAAAGTTTTTGTTGATTATAAGGCTTTGCGATGTAAATAAAGTTATGTAAATGGACGGAACATCGACAATCATAGTGAACAGTTCTTGAGTTATGAATCAAGATTCACAATCCCTGATACAACGAGCTGCAAGCACCACACTTGACAGTTCCATGGATGGCTATGCGAGTGATTAGGTCGTTGCAAGTTCCCCGTTCTACAGAGTTTGCATAGTTGAACTGAGTAGCCTTAATGATGTTAACAAACATATTGGTTGTAATGCACAAAAGGTCACTCAAAATCCCAGAACACGACTCTTTTGACTGAATCAGAAAAGGCAAAATGTAATGCTTGCTTTATTCATAGAAGAATGGAATAAAAAGAGAAATGCAGTAAATGTACATCATGCAAATAAAGGAGAGAGAGAGAGTGGCTTCATTAACAAGCTTACAATCTTCAGTTTTCCCCAAAACAGTCAACTGTAAATTCAAATAACAGCAACATAATGATTAACTGCATGCACTGCTTTTTGTTTCCCTTTAACAGTTAAAAATAAGTTAAAATTTAACAGAACATAAAACACCAAATGGTCCAAAAACAGTTCACAACTGATTTATTTGACAAAAAATATTTAAGAACCAGCAGAAATGACCAAAACACAATAAAAGAGGAATGTCTTGCCTCCCTCAATAAAAAGTAAAGTCTTCTATAACACCTAGATGTTTGTATTTGATAAAAAAGATCATCAAGTATTAGACAAAAATAAACTTCACGCAAAATGCCGTGAAATCTCACACAAATGAAAAGGAAGGTCACACTTAAAAACCCCTATGGAGATTTTCAAAAGTTGGCAGGTATGCATGCATTCATTTATAAACTTAGGAAATATTTCATGATAGATGAAATAATCTGTTACTATAAATACACATAGATTTGGCTTGCTTTAACAAAAAAAAGTTATTTAGTGCAGTGAGGGAAAACCTTCAACAGAAGACGTCTGTTGCCTTTTGGTTATTTAGTGCAATGACGAGAATCTTCAACTGAAGATGTCTGTTGCCTTTTGGTTTTGACAGATACGAGTAAACAAATGATTTCACTATATTCCAGGTATTCCTGTTGTGACCATTCCTCAGCCTCAGTATAGTGTAACCGTTGGCAACACCATCACAATGCAGTGTACTATTGCTTCTAATCCTGCTCATACTCAAGTCATGTGGAAAAAGATTGTTAACGGTTCACCTGTAGATGTTACACTTGGAGGACGATATAATGGCGCCACGGTATCTACACCATCCCTTACAATAAACAATGCCGAGAGTGATGACAAAGGCTACTACGTCTGCTATGCTTCTAATAGTGTTGGACAAGGTCAAAGTGCACAGACATATCTGAATGTTGTCGGAAGTAAGTATGTTATGGATTTCACCATTTCTGTTACGTTAAATAACTTGCAGTTACTGGGTAATAAAATAGAAATCTTTTGACTGGAAAAAAGAGATAAAATGAAAAAAAAAATGTGCAGCCTTTGTCAGTATAATACATGTAAATGTAAGTGAAATATCGACTTCAAAAAACAACAAACCAGAAAACACCTTTTGTTCAATGAGGAATTTTATGTATCTGTTTCAAATATAAATACACATTTTGTGTTTTCAAACTTGCAATAGATAAATTATAATTAAACAAATGAATGTTTTTGGTGAAAATTAGTTGCCAAAGAGTTTCGTACTGTTATATATGAGTTACTCTGTTATTGATGTATTTCTTGTATCCACCAGTTACTCTGTTATTGGTTTATTTATTGTATCAGCCAGTTACTTATTGAAGTTAACTCTGAACTTTCTACCAACTCACTTAACTTTTCAGATAATAAAATTAAAGTAGCTTATTACATGTATTAGCAAGTTACTGTATTTTTTTCAGGCATACCTGTAGTAACTGTTTTATCCACAAGTTACTCTGTCAACATTGCTAACTCAGTTACCTTACAGTGTACCGTATCAGCCAGTCCTGCTGCTACTACCGTACAATGGCAGAGAATTGTCAACAACAATGCTGTCAACATTGACATGAGTAATTCTCGTTACTCTGGCAGTACAGTGTCCTCACCATCCCTCGTCATCAGTAATGTCGCAGGCACAGATAGAGGTTTCTATGTTTGTATGGCTACCAATATAGTAGGCACGGGACAGAGTCAACAGACTTTCTTGGATGTTGTTGGAAGTATGTATAGAAAAACTTATATAGTTAGTTAAACAAACTTTGACTTTGATATTTTTGTCCCATGCCCATGTATTCTTTCTCTGTTCTATGCTGTCAAAAACAGGGTTCACACAGGTAATTTGTAGTCATTGTAAGAATTCGAAAATGAAAAATCAAGGACTTGAAAGAATTTTATTCTAAAAAGAGGTCCTCAAAGCTCCTCGAAAACAACAAATCTACGGAAAGAAATTTGTTACTTAATAGGGTCTGTAAGTCTCGTCATGTGACACCGAGATTTCACGATAAAATTTCAATTTGAAAACGTTTCATGCTAAAACATGACGTCGGAGGATTATGACGTCCACATTTTTGGTTTGAAACATCATATATTTTTGCCCAAAATGCAACTTCCGGGTACAATTTATGTGCCCGGAAGTTCCAAAATTGAACGAGACTTACAGAACCTATATACATCTTAGAAAATGGACGACTCAGATTTATGAGAACAAAACAACAATAACAAATAAAAGCTTGATTATAATGCTAGAAATACCACTCATATCCCCAAATACTGTAGAAAATCGCTTGACTATGAAACTCTTTTGAGTCCACCAAAATTAAGCATATATGTCTTGAAAGTCCCTGAAAAGTACTTCGTGGTAAAAATTATGTATGAACCCTGAAAACTGTTTCTTTTACATATATACTTCATTACTTTGACAGGAACATGAGGAATTTGGGACTTGCTCTATCAACACAATTCAGTATAGTGTGTCATTAAAATATAAGGCCAATCAAACTTAATTTGTAGATTTACATCCAACTGCTAATAAATAAAAATCATGGGAGGCAGGATGTTTTGATTTTTTTTTTCCATTTTCATCAACAGTGTATTAAAACAGAATTTGCTGTTATCCAGCAGTTCTGACTTGCATCTTTTGATTGAACTACATAATATCTTAATGTAACATCTTTTGTGATTGGACAAAATCAAAATTTACAGGAACAATTACATGATTGATGCATTAAAATTTACAGAACATATTTTCTAGTTTCTATATGGTTATCTTCATTGGGCAAAAGGGATATAAATCTACAAATGAATTTCTAGTCAAACTTGTTGATTTTTGCTACTCGATGAAAAAATTGCATGAGTGAGTTTGAAGGTGTTTGACCAATAACAAATATACTTGTATTAAGAATTTAGAAATCAATGCATTAAGGTGGTATGGAGGTCTAAAGACTGTCTGATAGATTTTTCTGATATTTTAATGATTTACACTTTGTAATTAGAGTATTTAAAAAAATAGATAAAAATATGGGTTTACAGGCCATATAAAGGCGAAATCTGTCATAGGGAAAATTAGCAAATTTTAACAAAATTTTAATTTAATTTAATTACATCAGGAAGAATTTTTTAAAATTTGGTAAATTTTTAGCTAATATACTTGCCTTCAATTTGCATATACCAAACTTATTTTTGAATAAATGGCGAAAAACTTATTTTCCTTATTATTTCTATATAAATTATCTCCCCTTAATAGAAGAGGAGTTTTACTGAAAATGTTCCATATACAGCATTGTTACACAATAAAAGTGACATATTTTATAAAAATCTAACGATTATAAGACATCAAAAATCATTTACCCAGCATTCCAATAGTGAATTCCATTTTTTGTCAGTTGTGCAAGAATGATGTGCAGTTTTAAATCCTTGTACTACTGTATATGAAAATAAGTTATTTTTATAGCTTTGTAACATATTCCCATGCAATTTTTTCAGGAGTATCCTTTACATAGTGTGCAAAGGAATATAGGAGTTTGTTTGATATAAAATTGTTATTTTCTGAACAATATATTATTTCTTATGTACAGTCAACCCTGCAAAGAAAAAATTTCTTCCAGAAATGTTAAGCTATTCACAATGTAATCTTTTGAATATTTGGGTTTTTTTCAGACAGAATAAATTTAAAATACATCAGTTTCCATGAGTAAATATAGTCGTGTGTTTTTCTAAAGATCTTCGCACAGGTTGACTGTACGATATACTTTTCTATGCTTTAAAAAATTTTGCTTGCAGACTGTAGATTCATTTGTTTTCACTATACATTACCAATTTTTGTGTTGTTGTTGACCCCATCAACTATTTCAGATTTTTGACATTCAGTGAAACATATGGCTGACTTGTTTTATTTTTTAATGATCAATTCCATGAACTAAAACCTTTCACTTTTCTCAAAGCAAAAATTTATCTGCATGCAGCTGAAAATCCTTAACTTTTAGAGAAAAANAGTTTGCCGAAATTTTTCCGATCCGCCAAAAAACATGGCTGCCAGCGCTGAACTGCCAGGTGAGCGATACAGGCTCAGTCTCTGAGCCTCTAGTTTTATTTTTTAATGATCAATTCCATGAACTAAAACCTTTCACTTTTCTCAAAGCAAAAATTTATCTGCATGCAGCTGAAAATCCTTAACTTTTAGAGAAAAAACTTTTAGGTCCCATCAGGTTACAAATTAATTTATTTTTTAGCTCACCTGGCCTAAAAGGCCATGTGAGCTTTTGCCATCACTTTGCGTCCGTTGTCTGTCGTCCGTCCCTCCATCAACAATTTCAAAAATCTTCTCCTCTGAAACTGTTGGGCCAATTGTAACCAAACTTAGCCCGAATCATCACCAGGGTATGCAGTTTAAAAATTGTATTTGATTAGTCCGTAGATCAAACAAGATGGCCGCTGTTAATAAAAATAGAACATAGGGGTAAATTGCTGTTTTTTGCAAATAACTTGAAAACCGTTACAGATATCAAAAATCTGACATGTAGTAAAAATGATCAGCATGGCAAGATCTACCTGCCCTGCAATTTTGAAGAAAATCCGAAAACCCGTCTTGGAGTTATTGCCCTTTTTCCATGAAATTTTCAAAATTTTAACTTCATTAATTTTTTATCAGAAAAACAATAAGAGATAGAAGTCAACTTTTTATTGCTAAAATGTTCAGCATGTCACGATCTACCCACCCTGAAATTTTGAAGATAATCCAAAAACCCTTGTAGGAGTTATTGCCCTTTTTTCACAGAATTTTCAAAATTTTCATATTTTTCGTTTTTGATTTCCAAAACTATAGAAGATAAAGGTTAAGTGTCAATTGATAAAATGTTTGCAATGCTTTGGCAACTTCAAAACTGGTGTTGAAAATTATTGTTTGACCGCCATTTTCAAAATGGACAACAAAAGAAGGCGGGAAAATTCAACATTGTCCGATTTCAATAAAATTTTGTTTCCAAATAGATATTGATGTCCAGTGTTGAAAATTGTTCATTGACCACCATTTTCAAAATGGCCACCAAAAAGGCGAGAAAATTCAACATATTCTGATTTCAATGAAATTTGGTTTCCAAGTGGATTTTGATGTCGCTACTGCAAAACTGGTGTTGAAAATTGTTTGCTGACTGCCATTTTCAAAATGGCCACCAAAAAGGCGGGAAAATTCAACATTGTCCGATTTCAATGAAATTTGGGTTCCAAATAGATATTGATGTGGTAACTTAAAGATATAGTGTTAAAAATTGTTGTTTACTGCCATTTACCAAATGATGTCTCGACTTCAAAACTGTTGTCGAAAGTGCTCCTTAGCAAGACAATTTTTGTCGAAAAAGCCCAACAAGGAAGTATAGTAAAACATGATCAGACTTAAAATAGAGTCTGGTGGTGTTTGCTCTACCAAAGTTTGAGAGACTGAAGTTCAACTGTATAACTTACAATGTTAGCTTGATTGTGGCAACTGAAAGCCAGGTGAGCGATATAGACTCCAGGGAGCCTCTGGTTTCTCTTTAGAATCTGTTGGTTTCTTGTCTTTGAATTTTTTTTCTTTGTCTACAGTGGATATAAAATGGGGTGTAAATGTTCAAGCAGGACTAGTCAGTGTGATGCAGGGTTTTTACCCCCNCCCCCCCCCCAAAAAAAAATGCACAGGAAAACTGGAAGAATGTTGAGCAAAAAAAAAATTGATTGGATTTTTGGAGACCCCTCAGTACATATTGGTGATATGATCAAATTCAGAATGTAAATTTACTGCCGTTTTAGTATTTAGTTAATTTCTTTACAAACCACAAAAATTGGTGCTTGTGAAAATTAATGAGTTTACAGAATTTAGTTACTCAGTAGTGTAAGACAACATTCATCATTTGCATCATTAAATAATTTTTACAAGGTATACCACAAGTGACCGTTCCAGTTCCAAGTTATACCGTAAATCGTGGAGCCTCAATAACACTGGAGTGTTCGTACACAGCCAATCCAGAAGCAACATCTGTCACATGGGAGAGAATCGTTGGTGGCCAAGCTACCGACATTAGTACTTCCAATAATAACAAATATGGAGGATCCACAACACAGTCGCCATCACTGATCATAAATGATGCCAAAGAAGCTGACGAAGGAAGCTATATCTGTAAAGTAACAAATAGTATTGGTACCGGAATAAGTTCAGCTACGTCTCTTGATGTCGTAGGAAGTAAGTGGAAGAAATATGTGGTAGTCTGTTCAGAAGGACATAAGATAAAAATTAGGGTCTGCATACGCAGTGACATGTCCTCTGCTGAATGCTTCTTCATGGAAAAGAGTAGTTCCAAAGATGTTGACGTAAACAGCATCGATAAAATTTGTTTAATAGATAATTACTCTGAAATATACAAATTTTCAAAGAATCAAATATTATAATTATGTAGATCAATATATATACTTGTAGAATTATTTCTTTCAAAACACTTTAAAGAAGATTAGTTTGTATTATATAGTATGTAGAAATATTTTTCTTTTTATTGTATTTAATTTCTTATTCTTCACCATTTCAAAGCTTATAGAATGGAAAGCATTAAATTCAGAATTTTATTAAGAGTTCTTGGTAATTAAGAGAAGAGAATTGAAAAAATGCAGTGATACCTTTGTTTGAATATTAACTTACAATTGTGGGTAGAGTTTATCAGTCTAAAATTCTGTGTATGTTTTTCTTAGAATCAACAAACGGTACATTTTATTGAATTTATTTCTAATAAAACCATTTCATTTGATCAAGTTTTAGTGTGCATTTAGATAGATTTTTAAAACGAATGACAGAAGTATCCATCAAATTTCTATAAATGATTAAATTACCTAAGTTACTTGATAAATGTATGTCAAGGGGAGGTAATACATATGCAAAATGTTAAAGGGGAGATAATGCAAAAAATAAGAATGACTTGTGTTTTTCAGATATCCCTGTTGTAACTGCATCACCATTGGCTTACTCTGTAAATGTTGGAGGAACTGTTACATTACAGTGTAGAGTAACGGCAGATCCATTACATACATCTGTAACCTGGAAGAAAATTGTAGGTGGCACCACTACAGACATCAATGTAGGCATTAGTGGTGGAAAATATGAGGGTTCCAGTGTAAGCAGCCCATCCCTGGTCATCAACAACGCAGCATTCTCAGACCAAGGAACATATGTTTGTTTTGCTACCAACAGTGTCGGAACTGGTCAGAGTACACAAGTTGTAGTTGCCGTTGCTGGAAGTAAGATTTAAGAAAAAAAAATGCTTTTCAATTGTAAATTTTGTCGAAAATTGTGAAAAGAATCTTTTAGTTAGTGCAAATTGCATATTTCAGATTTTGTCTTTATATATAAATAATCATAAGATACCCAAGTTTTATAAAAATTTGCTTTAGCTTTTTAATAGATTTTGATTTTCATTTTTTCATTCAAAATCTTTGAAGCAAGGTCTACATAATGTAGACTTGCACTAATTGATCTTACTAAAAATGTGAATATATGAGCAGAAATAAAAACATACAAATACTCTTCAAAGTTTATCAGTTCAACTTCTTGAATATACACTGTTTTTAATCTTGTGTATTTTAGGTCCACCAATTGTAACTCTCTCTCAGGACAGCTTTTCGGCTAATTTCGGAGAAACAGTTACCTTAGGATGTATCATCTCAGCAGATCCCCCTGAAACCTCCGTCTATTGGCAGAAAATCAGTGCTGGAAGTGCTGCTGTTACCATTGATATGTCTAACTCTGCTAAATACTCGGGATCAACAGTTGGGCAGCCTTCTCTGTCAATCAACGATGTAGGAACTGGAGATGTTGCTGAATATGTTTGTTTCGCAGCCAATTCAGTTGGTACTGGTCAGAGTAGCCGTGGATCTCTCACTGTTGCTGGAAGTAAGTTCAACTCGTGGACTGTTTTTGTTAAAAATTTAATATAAAACCAATCATGTCATCCGTTCACTGTATAATGTGACCTTAAAATTGAATTATTTTCTTTTCTTTTACATAAGCAATTTACAAATACATTTTCAACTTGACTTAAACTAAAACAGAAAAAAAAATGCAAGTCTTATGGTGATTAGTCTGTTTATAGTAATCAAAGTACAGTTGTGTTTAACTTAATGTAGTTGCTAGGTACAGTCAATTCCTTTATAAAGTACTCGGAGTGCATTGTCATGGCAAGAAAGTAACATAGACTGAAGTTTGTAGGGATGAAGAACTGAATTGCTGCAGAAATGACAAAAACATTTATAAACTGACACATATGAGTTTTTGTAGATATATAAAGTCCATTTTGGTAACTTATGCCTCATTATTTGCACTATACACCATTATAATAAATCCATTATTTCTAATTTTAAAAGTTTGAAAGCAAGAAAGAGATCAAAAGAAAAAGTAATGCAGAATATACCAAGGTTAGAGCTTTCAAACTACTTTGTCATTTTAGAATGTACATGCAGTTTTACCACTTAAAGCAATTTGGGAAAAACAAAGAATACTATAAAAACATGAATTTAGTGCCTTTTTTATTTCATAGGTAAGAGAATCATTAATATTTATTGTAGATAACATGTATATTCGATTGTCACATATTTACAAACAGGTGCACCATTGGTCAGAATTAGCCAGACAACATACCCAGTCAATATTGGTAAAACCATCACAATTGACTGTACAGTCACAGCTAACCCTGCTCATACAACTGTCTACTGGACCCGTCAAGTTGGCAGTGGTCAACCAGTAACTCTGTCTACAACTGGTGCCCAGTCCACTAAATATGGAGGCTCATCTGTAGTATCACCATCACTGACTATTTACAATGTGGATGAGACCGACCAAGGATCATATGTATGCCATGCTACAAATATTGTTGGCACAGGTCATAGTTCACAGGCTTTCTTGGATGTTGTCGGAAGTAAGTAAACATTATATTGACAATAGGAATCAAACAATTGCTGAAAATCTGGTCATAGTGGTTAGCATAGTTACATGTATATAGATGTTTTTTATTCAAAGGTCACATTTCAAGATAATTTTTAGCTGAAAATTGTATCGAAGTTGGTGGAACCTGAAAACATTTTCTTTCCCCTGCTTCAATCATATGTTTTTCACTAATTCCATGGTACTCTTTAAATTTGTGTGTTTATATGTTTTAATATTAAAATAATTATTTTCATAGGTTATTTTTCTATTGAGAATTAAAGGAGAACATTTAAAGATTTGTAACAGGATTTTCTGTTAATTTTTCAGATTAGACATTTGGGTTTTTTAGAGTGAAAGTTTTGAACATGTGTACAAATTTGAATCCATTATTTTAATTATTTACAGATGTTCCAGTAGTAACAGCAACTACAGTTACATCTACAAGAGTTGGTAGTTCTATCACCATCCAGTGTGTTGTCATTGCCAACCCAGCCGCTATTGATATCACATGGTCTAAATACATAAACAACCAACCAACCCCCATCGATATTGTCAACAACAACAGACTGACTGGAGGCACTGTTAATGTGCCATCACTGACAATTAATCCAGTTGAACAGGACGATGAAGGAAACTATGTCTGCCAGGCTAGAAATGATGTTGGAACTGGTTCCAGTAATCAAGTGTTCGTTGATGTAACTGGAGGTAGGAATTTTATTATTTGTGAACATTATGATGCTGTTTTGGTAATAGGGCCTGAATTTTCTAGTACATGAAACAGGGTTATGATTTTTTTAGGTTGGCCTGAGCATCATTCTATTCTGATTGCCCCATTCCTTATCACAGAAAAATTCCAATGAGATAATCCAAAATCAATAAAAAATGTATGGAAAGAAGAAATTTGCTTGTGCCAACATCACAATGAGTGCATGCTAAACAGTAGAACAATGCCGTTATTGTTCTTTATCTTGAAGTCACTGACTTTCAGTTATACATTTTCCAAATCCTGATTTCTTGATAGAAAATTTCCAAATTGATTTAACCTCCCCAGGACTTTTATGAAATCTGCTCTTGATCAACCACAAAATGAGTAAAAAATTTGTTCCATTTAAATAAAAGGGTTTCATCAAAGCTTCCCTTTTTTCTGCCTAAAAAGAATTATGTACATGTAGTTGGAGTTAACATATGTGTTATGGTCTCATGTTCATTTACTCCATATCCTTTCGTGAAATATGTAAATATGATGGCTTTTATTTGTATGCTTTCTAACTTGAATCTTTCACTTTCTCTTTCCAGATCCACCAACTTTGATTGCTATTAGTCCAACCAAAATAACTATTGAAGAGGGACAGACCATCACTGCTACATGTACTGCCCAGGGTAGCCCAGAGCCAACATACACCTGGTACAAATCTGGTTCTAATGTGGAGATAGCTACAGGAAAAGTGTATGAAGTAATCAATGCACCCAAGTCTGCTATAGGAACATACATATGTAAAGCTTCTAACAACTATGGATCTACTGAAGCAACTGTTATTGTGGATGTACAGTGTATGTATTCAAGTATCTCTCATTTGCTCTATATGAGACCACTGTCTCTATAGCAAGCCACTTAAACTTTTGTTCTTCAATCTGACTATTGAGT
>MJUU01061404.1:83568-113605 GCA_002080025.1 Modiolus philippinarum
AGAAATATTTTAATATATATTTTTTAAAATCAATATTATATTCAGGTCATAGATATCCTTTTAAACCTAATAATTTTTTATTGGTTCATACAAGTTTTCACAAGTGCACAAATGACATTCAAGCAATACACATATATTTACAAAAGCACAAGTGGAGAGGGGCCAAACATGTTTTTTTTATTTCTGTTCTTTTTATTTAAAAGTCATTAAAAATAATATAAAACAATAAAAAGTCGAAAATAAACAGAAACAAAAACAAATAATAATACCAAATAAGTAAATAGAAATATTTTAATATCTTGTAAAAAAAATCATTCATTGACAAAAACTTGAAACTATGAAAAAGGAAATGTTGGTCTAGGTTTCATTTTGTTATTTTGTTATTTTTTGTTTTGAATTTATTTTTTTCTTTTTCACATTGTTACATCAAGTTCGAAACATTGCTAAATTTCTTTCAGAATTTATAACATCATATAAAATTGCATGGGAAAAAAACAAATCCTTTCATGAAAAAAGGGGTTCTTTTTCAAAGAGGAGAATACAAGTATTTTGTGAAGATGATGAATACTGTTTTTTTATTTTAAACTTTAATAATGACAAGCTAGATATATTTCAATCTTTGTCATACAAGTGATTAAAAAAGAAATAAAACTACTGGTTTTAAAATTAATGATTTTCTGAAAAACTTTGATTTCTTCATTTATTNTTAAAATAACATGTTCTTAATTGCTCGGTATTTAAAAAAAAAAAATAATTCAATCTTAATTTTGACTAAAAATAGAAAAATTATAATACACATGTTTTGAGAGTTATAATTGGATTAATACTTGAAAGAAATCACCCAAGGGCAATCTTCTGTACAGTTCTAATTAACACACCTGTATAGCACAGGATGTTTATTCAGTCAGGTAAAACATGTCTGTTAATTGATTATCGACAACAGTTAAAAAGATTCATAGGCATTTTGTTTTATTTCTTAAGTCATTTATTCATTTTTATCAACATATAACTGATTTGTTACATTATAATTAATAGAGCCTATACAAGTCTGTTGGAATTATCTCCCCCTTACCAAGAAACGCTGATGGGGTCAATTGACAGCAAAGTTTTAAATCCATTTATGTTTATTTTGAGGTTTTTACTTTTTAATGAGTATGGCAAACTTTTGCTATCTATCCATGACCGTTTTTTTTTTCGGATTTTTGTCATATGGAACTGTGATTCCTTTGTTAGCATAATCTATTTGAAATCGGTCGTTTTTGTCATCCCGTTGGTTTCGTACTCGCTGTTTTGATTGTTTCCTCGTGCCATATTCAAATTGTATGGCAGTCCCCATTTTGATGATTTCTTCATAGATTCGATCTCTTTGCTTTGAATAATTTCATCCTATAGCTTTCCTTTTCGTTCTGTACGAAAGAAAACATCGATTCTGTTTCTTTTTGTTCGGATCCGCCATTTTGTCTAATGAAAACAACTCGCAAAACAGCTGATTGGAATACTAACGACGGAACTACGACTGTGCGGAACTGAAAAATATCTGTTTTTACCGACCACCTTCACGAAGGCAAAGGTTGTCGGCCTGCAAAATAACCTGGTCGGCAAAGCCAGCTCAAATGGAGAATGGAAAACACTGTTAACTTATGATAATATAACATCAATGTCTAAATAATGCCCTTAAAACATTGGCATTATTTTAACTGCATATGTCGGCCTTGGCCCAGGTAAGCGATTTATAAATTAGATGCTGGCCAATAGTTTTTATTTTTATTTTGTTGCTTCTTGGATGTCAATGAAAGCTAATTTAGATTTCCCTTTTATGACACATTTTAGATACATCTGAGTTTAATTTATAATACTAAGATTTGAACAAACACATGAGGTTTTTGTAAGATTTTGAGCTTAAAGTTAAGGTGGCCGTGTGGGGATTGAGAAACATATTTTTTTTAATAGCCTATTACCAAGCTTTACCCTATGTTGATCTGTTAAGGCACAATTAACACAAATATTGCTCATGTGTACGTTTTGTAGCATATCCATGCTAATGTTCACATAGCAAATTCATAAAGGGAATTTGGATCTTAAGTTAAATCTTAGCCACACAAAACTATCAACACTGCTGGAAAAATTATGTCCCCCCCAAACTCCAACTTTTTAGGGGGAATTGTTTTGTATTGATTGTCAGTCATATTTTTTGTCCCATGGCTTCTTTTGCATCTTTGAGCCAAACAAACTTCAGAAGACTGTTTAATACAATGTATAGTTGTGCAAATTGTGTTGTCTGAATGCTGAATGCTGGACCTTTTTTCACAGAGTTGTGGTCCTTTTTCACATAAAATTTAGTCTTAAGTGTGGGGACACCACATCTGTTATCTTTGACAAAATTGCAACCAAACTCCCCTATTCTTGAAAGCCATGGCTGAGTTGTGCAAAATTTGTTGTCCGAATGCTTGACCCATTTTACCAGAGTTATAGCCCCTTTTCACTTGAAATTGAATTCGTTCAAGTTTGTTAGTGCTACTTTTATGTTTTCTGTCTTATTTCATCCAAATTGTATCGGTATATTGATCACATATGTTTTTTGTCATAAAACTTGGCCAAGTTTTCATTGAGAATTGGCCCTTTATACACTTCAAAATTGTTTAAAAAAATGAGATTGTTGACAACTTTGATCCAACATCATCCAAACTTCAATATATTATTAACAACAATGCCTAGTTTTACATAATGTTTTCTCCAAATGCTTTGTCATTTTCAGCTCACCTGACCCAAAGGGTCAGTGTGAACTATTGCCATCACTTGGCGTCCGTCGTCCGGCTGTTAAACTTTTCACATTTTCATCTTCTCCTCTGAAAATAATGAAGCAAATTCAACCAAACTTTACAGGAATGAAGTATGAAAGGTCTTTTACAAAGCTTGCTCATTTTATTCCGATCCGATAAAAAACATGGCTGCCAGTGGGGAAATTAGGTTTAACATTGGACCCTATGGGAAAAATCACATTTTCATCTTTTCCTCTGAAACCACTGAAGCAAATTCAACCAAACTTTACAGGAATGATGTACTAGAGGTCCTCAACAAAGATTGCTCATTTCATTCCGATCCCATAAAAACATGGCCGCCAGCACGGAACATAGTTTAACATTGGACCCTATGGGAAAATCCCATTTTCATCTTCTCCTCTGAAACTGCTAAAGCAAATTCAACCAAACTTTACAGGAATGATGTATGGATCCTTTCAAAGATTGCTCATTTTGTTCTGATCCGATTAAAAACAGGGCCGCCAACGCGGAACCTAGGTTTAACCTTGGACCCTATGGGAAAAATCACATTTTCATCTTCTCCTCTGAAACAGCTGAAACAAATTCAAGCAAACTTTAGAGGAATGATGTACTAAAGGTCCTCAACAAAGATTGCTCATTTTATTCAGATCCGATAAAACTCATGGCTGCCAGCTTGGAACATAGTTTAACATTGGCCCCTATGGGAAAATCACATTTTCATCTTCTCCTCTGAAACCGCTGAAACAAATTCAACCAAACTTTAGAGGAATGATGTTCCAAAGGTCCTCAACAAAGATTGCTCATTTCATTCCGATCCAATAAAAAGCATGGCCGCAAACACGGAACTTAGGTTTAACATTGGACCCTATGGGAAAAATCACATTTTCATCTTTTCCTCTGAAACCACTGAAGCAAATTCTACCAGACTTTACAGGAATGATGTATGGAAGGTCCTTTACAAAGATTGCTCATTTCGTTTGGTTCAAATAAAAAACATGGCTGCCAACACAGAACATAGTTTAACATTGGACCCTATGGAAAACTTCTCCTCTGAAACCACTGAAGCAAATTCAACCTAACTTTATAGGAATGATGTATGGAAGGTCCTTTACAAATATGGCTCATTTCTTTTGGATCCGATAAAAAACATGGCAGCCAGTGCGGAACTTAGGTTTAACATTGGACCCTATGGGAAAAATCACATTTTCATCTTCTCCTCTGAAACCACTGAAACAAATTCAACCAAACTTTAGAGGAATGATGTTCCAAAGGTCCTCAACAAAGATTGCTCATTTCATTTTGATCCAATAAAAAGCATGGCCGCAAACACGGAACTTAGGTTTAACAGTGGACCCTATGGGAAAAATCACATTTTCATCTTTTCCTCTGAAACCACTGAAGCAAATTTAACCAGACTTTACAGGAATGATGTATGGAAGGTCCTTTACAAAGATTGCTCATTTCGTTTGGTTCCAATAAAAAACATGGCTGCCAACACAGAACATAGTTTAACATTGGACCCTATGGGAAACTTCTCCTCTGAAACCACTGAAAGCAAATTCAACCAAACTTTATAGGAAAGATGTATGGAAGGTCCTTTACAAATATGGCTCATTTCTTTCGGATCCGATAAAAAACATGGCAGCCAGTGCGGAACTTAGGTTTAACATTGGACCCTATGGGAAAAATCACATTTTCATCTTCTCCTCTGACAAACTTTACAGGATTGATGTACTAAAGGTCCTTTACAAAGATTGCTCATTTCTTTCCAGTCCGATAAAAAGATGGCCGCCAGCACAGAACATAGTTTAAACACTGGACCCTATGGGAAAATAACATTTTCATCTTTTCCTCTGAAACCAAAGAAGCAAATTCAACTAAACTTTGCAGGAATGATGTATGGAAGATCTATGACTAAGATTGCTCATTTTGTTTTGATCTGATAAAAAAAAAACATGATAGCCAGCACAGAACATAGTTTAACGTAGCATCCTATGGGAAAATCTTCATTTTCATGATCTACTCTGAAACCATTAAAGCAAATTTAACTTAACTGTATTGGAGTAATGAATGGAAAGATATTAACAAAGAATACTTATTTCAATTAAAACTAACAAAAACATGGATGTCAGTAAGTAACATAGCTTAACATTAGACCCTATAGGAAAAACATTTTTGGTCATCAGCATAGGCATGGCTTAAAAGCCTCTTTGTCAGATGAGCGATACAGGCTCAGTATCTGAGCCTCTAGTTTCATGAAGTCCTGACTCTCTTATGACTTAATAAGTGCGTGTTTAGGGGAGGGGGAGACGAGATGAGGCATTTGTTTTTGTGAAAAAAAACACTTCTAGTTGTTTCTGAAAAAAAAATTCCAGGATTGTTTTGAATTATTATGAAATGGTGCTCAATAGTTTTGTAAGCATGACATGCCTTTTGTGATCAGCATTCTAAGTAAGTTTTGACACAATAAGCTATACACATTCCACTTACTTGATGTATCTTATATGGAAACTACATACATGTGATGAGAAATGTACAATTGACTATAAGTTGTACTTATTTTGGGGTTTAATTGTACACAGTGTCTAATAATATTCCATCAACTTGAGCAATAAATTTATAAATTGAAAACCTGAAAAATAAACCACATTAGAAACAAAAGTATTCAAACTCAACTACTCCAATGGCACACTGTCAATTGTTACCTCCAACAAAAGTATTATAATGTTAAATTTCAGACCTTTGTAATTTCATCTTATGGCAGCTGGCTGTAGCCAGGGCGAAATGTTGGCAAGTGATATTGGTCTGTCGGGTTTAAGGGAGTCGAGTCTCAGAAATTTTGTACTTAGAATTAAAATTCTGACCTTTTGTTTTGAAGACCACTACTTATGGGACAACTTGAGCAAAAAATTTTGAAAATCCATGTAGGAATTTTCGAGATATAAGACGTTGAAATTTTGGCGGGAAACAGATCTCTCTAGAGTTTTCCTTCAATTTGCATAAGATGTTTATAGGCCTTTAAATATATGAAATTATAATTGGAAGTTAATTAAATTTTATATACAGTCTATGTTATGTATTTTAAAGTGACTTATGACCAAGAAGATGTGATCCATGTGCAAAAAAAATTTAGCACTGTTTGAATGGATAAAACCCGAGGATAGAGTGCTTCTGAAATCTCAGGCTCGTACTCCCTTAAGTCTTTTCTTGGGAAGTCTTGTCCTCTTTAACCAAACTTGGTTACCTAAGTACACTAGTGGTAACCTTTTAAAATTGTGTCTATTAAGTTTGCACCCTATCCAACATTTTGCATTGTGTCTTCATAGAGGAAACATGCAAAAATCTTTTTCTCTTAAAATACCAGACCTATTATAACCAGTATATTTTGTTACAATGGTCCTTGGATGGTACCCTTCTAAAAGAAGTGTGGAGGGTTTGCAAATCATCCAAGCATTATAGGTCCTTGATCCAAGATAGCATTAAGCATGCAACACCATTTTACATAAGAACCTATGAAAAGCGCATTCAAAGGTCTTCACTTGACCAATTAGAACTAAAGTTGGCCACGATGGTCCTTAGATAGTCCCCTTCAGAAAACCTGCAAACGTTTCCAGCATGTCCAGGCCTTATCCAAGAACATAACTTACTATTGAATAATCAAGCAAATTCAACCAATATAGCAACAATTAGTTCAGGCTGGTCCTTTTGAAAAAATGGTGTCTTGCAAATCAGCATCTCATATGTGATGGATTCCAGCAGGGAACATAGTTTAACATTGAATCCCTACCAAAATGGTAGAAAATTAGATTCTTTCACAGACCATCTACATCGGAAAAGGTCAAAGTAGGCCATACAGACTCTGTAGGACCCTGTTTTAGCTCACCTGGCTATAGTTTGGTAAGCTTTCGTGATCACTTGACGCCCATCGTCCGCCCACCATAAAATTTTCTTTCAAAGATCTTCCCTGAAACCACTGGGCTAATTGAATTGAAAATTGGTCGCAATGGTCTTTGGGCTATCCCCTTTGGAAATTGTATAATGCAGGTCCACCCTCTATCCAAGATGGCCACCAGCAAGGAACATAGTAACATTGGACCCTATGAAAAACGCATCCAAACTTGTCCAATTTTAATCCAACTTAGTCACAATAGTCCTTAGGTGGTCCCTTCCAAAAAGGTATCCGACAGGTCCTTACCCGATCCATTATGGCTACAAGCGGGGAACATAGTTAAACATTGCACCCTATGGGAAACACATTCAAAGATCTATTTAGACCAATTATAGCCAAATTTGGTCACAATAGTCATTAGTTGGTCCCTTCCAAAAAGATATCCGGCAGGCCCGTACCTCGTCCAAAATGGCCGCCAGTAGGGAACATTGGACCTTATTGGAAACGCATTCAAATGTTTTGATTTGATCTGCACTGAAGAGACATAATTGTTGTCGGAATGGCCATATGCGCAAACTTAATTTGCAGTAACTTTGGTATTTTGTTATTCAATGATTTCGAAAACTACTAGTCCAATTACTATAAAACTTAGTCACAATGATCCTTTGATGGTCCCTTCTAAAAAAGGGTATCCAACAGGTCCGTACCTGATATGACCAGCTGGGAACATACTTCACACACTGGACCTTATTGAAAACATTCAAAGATATTCAACTGATCAAATTATAACCAAATTCGTCATAATGGTCCTTAGATGGTCCCTTCTAACAAAGACGCCCAGCAGGTCCGTTCCATTATTCAAGATTGCCGTCAGCTTTTAACATTGGAACCTTGGAAAACACACTCAAAGATTTTCTCAGCTATAACAAGTCTAATCAGAATAAAACACAATGGTTCCTTCCAAAAAGGTGTCTGGCAGGTCCATATTCCATCAAAGATGACTGCCATTGAGTACATAGTTTAACGTTGCACCACACTAAAAGTAAATTTTGTCTGGGAAACCACCAATCCAATTTGTAACTGAACCTTATCACAACACTCCTTTGGTGGTCCTTGAACATCGGCCTGGTAGGTCTGCATCCAATGCCATTTCCCCACCAGCTGGGATTATGGTTTTACATTGGACCCTGTTGGAAATGCCATTCATTTCTACCAGCCATGGTCCAGATGAGCGTTACAGGCTCTTGAGAGCCTCTTGTTTTGTTCACTTAGCTATTACCAATATGACCTTATGCTATCATTTAGCATCCATTGTTCATCCGTCCGTTGTATACTTTTCATTCAAAGATCTGACACTAAAAATCTACTAATTGGAACCAAACTTGCTCAAACTTGGTTCTTGGGTATTCCCATTGAAAACCTATCCGGCAGCTCCGAACCTCAACTAAGATGGCCGCCAGCATTGATCAAGGTTAAGATCTCCTCAAAAACTGCTGGTCAAAATGGTTCTTAGATGGTCTTTTCCAAAAAAGGTATCCAGTAGGTCCATATCTCATCCAAGATGACAACCAGCGGATTATTTTGTTTAACATTAGACCTAATGAAAACACATTCAAAGAACTTTTTATTGAAACTAATGGTCCAATTGGAATAAAACCTTGGTCACAATAGTCCTGAGATGGTCCCTTCATATAAAGGTATCCATGGGGACTCTACTTACCCTATAGGAAAACATTCAATGATCTTTTCTGAACAAACCGGGCCAATTAGGACAGAACTTGGTCACAAGAGTCTTTTGCCTTTAATAATTGCGGTCAGCAGGTCTGCTCCACATCCAAGATAACTACATGCGGAAAAAGGTTGAATATTGGACCATTTGAAAAACCTTCTAAGATCTACTCTGAACCCAAGTTAAAGAAAACTTGGTGAAAATAGTCCTTTTATGATTACCAAATGTGGGTATAATGAACAAGAGCTGTCACAAAGTCAAGTGGAGACAACTGAAACATGATAATATGGACCCGACACAAATAGAGACAACTAGAAATATTGCAATATAAATGGAGACAACAAAACATCATTATATAAAGACAGCACAAAACGAAACATCACAGAGTTAACACAAATCGCGACAACAGAAACAATGAAACAAAAGAAACAAACAGCACTGGGCATGAACGCTACATAAATACAGCACTTACAGTGTAAACCTGAGTCTTTCAAAAGAACCATGGGTCTCATTATGCACTGGATATTGATATCATAAAACACCAATAGTGCTAATGAACTAATCATCAATTGTTCTGAATATTGCTATCAAATTGTTGAGTTTATTTCATTGAGAATTGTACTTCTTATTTACGTTTGTCCGTTCGACTAAGAAATAAAGAATTGATTACTACTGATTATCTCTCTTCAATCGTTATTTGAATTCGTGGATTTAACCAGAAAGAGTATAAACTCACGAAAATCAAAATTGTCTTGCAGTTACATGCATCCATGATTTGCATTCTGTAACTTCAAGTTACAATTAAAAATAAAAGCTCAACGTTCACATTGTGCACCGTTTAATTATCCCCGCACTTTCGAAGAAAGTATACCCTCCGTCTGTCTGTCCGTCCGTCCGTCCAAGTAGGACAAGCACTTTCATCAATTGGATTTCAAAAATATTTGATTCCAATTTCGGTAAATTTCCTGCAAGTCTCAAAGACCACTTATTTTTTGGAATTCTACCTAGCAACCATACTTAAATAATTTGTTTAGTTTAGGACAAACAATTTACTAAATGGATTTCAAAAATATTTGATTCCAATTTTGGTAAATTTCCTGAATGTCTCAAAGACCACTTATTTTTTGGAATTCTACCTAGCAACTATACTTAAATAGCTTCTTTAATTTTGGACAAATACTTTCATCAATTGGATTTCAAAAATATTTGATTCCAGATTTTGTATATTTCCTGAAAGTCTCAAAGACCACTGATTTTAGGAATTCTACCTAGCAACCATACTTAAATAGTTTGTTAAATTAATTAGGATAAACAGTTTAATAAATTTGATTTCAAAAATATTTGATTCCAATCTTGGTAAATTTCCTGAAAGTCTCAAAGACCACTTATTTTTTGGAATTCTTCCAAACAACCATATATCCTTAAATTCTTTTTGTAAAAATAACGACTAACAATAGTTTGATTTCAAAAATATTGAGAAAAATTATGCCCAGGGTGTAAAACAACTTTTTTGTGTCAAACAGGGAGTACGGGGATAGCTGTCGTTCCGACAACCTCTAGTTATTATTATTTTACTCACTAAATAGACAATTCGTCACCTGAGAATTATAATGTTTTATCTCGCATTTTTGTAATTTTCGGGAATCTTGAAACAAAAGTTTGAGGTTGGAATATTTTATCATATCAACATGTGGATGCACAAAAAGCAGTTCATTATTTAGAGTTTGTTTAGAAGGATGTTTTAAAGCATGGTTTGCTAGACATTTGGCTGTTATGTGTTCAATTTTTCAAAAAGATTGTTTGGAGTTAGAACATTTTCATAATATTTGGTATGAATTTTTTAAAAGTTAAAGTTTTATTGCACTTAGCACATTTTAATCTGGAAAAATGTGATAGTTATGCTTTAAAAAGAGTAGGAAACAATAAAGCTTTTAATTGTATGTTGAAGAAGGGAATGATCAGAGGTTAGATTGTGGAACAGCAATCCTTTATAAATACTTTAATGCTGGAAACTCAAGCATCAACAATAGGAAAAGACAACTATCATCATCTATCGACATATTTCATTTGTAATAACACAGAAATTTGATTCAGGGAAGTTCTGTCTCGTACAGTTTACCACATAATCTTTAAATATATTAAATAGAGTATCACAGGCCTTTGCCAATAGCTCATAGACTGTATGAGATATAACTAAATACAAAACTCACTGTAAATTTTGCTTCTACATATTGCCATTTCGACAATTTATGTCTCTTCAGTGCAGATTAAGTCTAAACATTTGGAAGACCATAAAATCATAGAAAGTAAATAACTAAAATGATCTAAATGGAAAGCAAAATCATCTAAGAACAGAGCTTTGCATGAGGGAGATACTAAGTTAGTGCAGATACAAACCTGACCATTGTAAAGTCCCGGAACAATAATATTCTACAGATAATAAGACAAATATATCAAAACAAAATTCACTTTATTACAATCTTTTTTAAAGGTCACAGTTGACATTCCCATTGTCATAACCCATAAAACTTTAATTTCAATAAAAGCATAAAAAAATCACAGAAAAAAAAGTTCTGTGGCATTTAAATGATCACATCCTTTTATAACAATTAATGAAAAAAAATACACACTTCTTGGTTAAACACAAAATCAAAAGAGGAAGCATCAAATGCTCTCTTGCATCAATAAAGAGAGGAAAAAGTTCATTTTCTTGTTAATTTAATCAAGCATTTGTGCTATTTCACATTCCATCTTGATTATGGATAAAATCTAAAATCTATGTCTCTGTAATATTATCCAATTTGGTTATAAAAAAAGTCTTCACATTAACTATCAGCACAGCCAAAATAAAGACCACTTAAAGTAAAAAACATCTAGAACTTCTGATAAATTGATTTTAAGACCAAATATTTCAACAAACACTATTACATTTAAATCTTGTAAAATTGTACCAACTGTTTTGGCAGTAATTTGGTTGAAGGACAAATAAAGCTGCTCTAATTTTATGCATTTAGAAATAACAAGAAAATCTACATCAATTAAGTTTAAACATTCACTCAAATTCAAAAGTTCCAAGATTAGATAGGAACTGCAAAAAATAAAATTTCACACCTGGATAAGTCAAGCCACACTAAGTTTTTGGACAAGCTTAGCTTGGTTGTAAAATGAAAATCAAGGTTGGCAATACTACCACTATAAAATGAATAGCCAATCTCAAATGATGTAAAAATATTTGAGTATCTGAAAATATATGCCAGGTCATTTTCTGTAAGGAAAAGTGGTCCTAGGAATTCAAAATTTCTCCACAATACTGGTGTGTCTCTGATAATGTTAAAAAAAAACCGCTTGCAAACTCTGTTTATAGTCAATAATAAATCATTTATCAGACCCCCTCCTGCCCCCCCCCCCATTTTTGGGGAAAAACTTCAGAATATGAATTAGTGGCAGATCTGGAAGGTCTGTAACAAGAATGGTCTTTAAACAGTAGGGATCTGGAAGGTGTGTAACCAGTATGGATCTGTAAAATAATAGAATAACTAATGTAAATAAGGAAATATTTTTTATTAAATATTTAAACTCAAATCCTCAAAAAACCTTTAGTACTATATGCAATTATATTAAAAATTATACTGTTTTATCTCCTTGAAACTTGGAATTGTACTGTTATATATCCATTTTTTTATAAAAAACATTCACATTAAACTAGAACAACCATCAAACTATACAGGAAGGGATTATTAAAGTCTTCATTCGCATTTTTATAACAATTATATTTGATTTTAGAGAGTACAAGATGTTTAAAAACAATACAAAAGACACATACCTGTTTTCCATATTTAAAATTGCAGCCATTTGTTAGTTCTGGTCATATGTCCAAAATGCACGCAAGCGATTGGCTGTGGAGTTACAACATTATAACGTTAATTTTATCAATTAATTTTTCATTTGTGTCAGTTAAAAAATCTCCCTGTTGATGTACCTAGAAGAGATAAATCATAGGTTTACTAAAGGCAAAACATTGAATATAACAATATCAAAACAGAAAACCACATATAAACTCACGAAAATCAAAATTGTCTTGCAGTTACATGCATCCATAATTTGCATTCTGTAACTTCAAGTTACAATTAAAAATAAAAGCTCAACGTTCACATTGTGCACCGTTTAATTATCCCCGCACTTCCGAAGAAAGTATACCCTCCGTCTGTCTGTCCGTCCGTCCGTCCAAGTAGGACAAGCACTTTCATCAATTGGATTTCAAAAATATTTTATTCCAATTTCGGTAAATTTCCTGCAAGTCTCAAAGACCACTTATTTTTTGGAATTCTACCTAGCAACCATACTTAAATAATTTGTTTAGTTTAGGACAAACAATTTACTAAATGGATTTCAAAAATATTTGATTCCAATTTTGGTAAATTTCCTGCTTCCTAATTTTATGCATTTAGAAATAACAAGAAAATCTACATCAATTAAGTTTAAACATTCACTCAAATTCAAAAGTTCAAGATTAGATAGGAACTGCAAAAAATAAAATTTCACACCTGGATAAGTCAAGCCACACTAAGTTTTTGGACAAGCTTAGCTTGGTTGTAAAATGAAAATCAAGGTTGGCAATACTACCACTATAAAATGAATAGCCAATCTCAAATGATGTAAAAATATTTGAGTATCTGAAAATATATGCCAGGTCATTTTCTGTAAGGAAAAGTGGTCCTAGGAATTCAAAATTTCTCCACAATACTGGTGTGTCTCTGATAATGTTAAAAAAAACCGCTTGCACACTCTGTTTATAGTCTATGCCCCCCCCTCCATTTATGGGGAAAAACTTCAGAATATGAATTAGTGGCAGATCTGGAAGGTCTGTAACAAGAATGGTCTTTAAACAGTATGGATCTGGAAGGTGTGTAACCAGTATGGATCTGTAAAATAATAGAATAACTAATGTAAATAAGGGAATATTTTTATTAAATATGTAAACTCAAATCCTCAAAAAACCTTTAGTACTATATGCAATTATTTTAAAAATTATACTGTTTTATCTCCTTGAAACTTGGAATTGTACTGTTATATATCCATTTTTTTTATAAAAAACATTCACATTAAACTAGAACAACCATCAAACTATACAGGAAGGGATTATTAAAGTCTTCATTTGCATTTTTATAACAATTATATTTGATTTTAGAGAGTACAAGATGTTTAAAAACAATACAAAAGACACATACCTGTTTTCCATATTTAAAATTGCAGCCATTTGTTAGTTCTGGTCATATGTCCAAAATGCACGCAAGCGATTGGCTGTGGAGTTACAACATTATAACATTAATTTTATCAATTAATTTTTCATTTGTGTCAGTTAAAAAATCTCCCTGTTGATGTACCTAGAAGAGATAAATCATAGGTTTACTAAAGGCAAAACATTGAATATAACAATATCAAAACAGAAAACCACATATAAACTTGAAGAAATCATTAAAATACAAATACAAATGATAATTTGTTTAAGTCATAAAAACCAATTAACTTCAGAAAAATCAAAAGACTGGCGACTACCTGACATAAAATGAAGTACATGAACAAGATTTTAAGCCTTCAAGTCGATTCTTCTCTTCAGAGAAAGTTCTTTTGAAATAAGTTCTAAAACTTATGACAGGTTGGTTCACTTCCAAAACTTTCAAAGAATCAGAGCCTTTTCTCCTTCATGTAAGCCCTGTCCCCAGTTTTTTTTTTGTTCAGATCCAATTGGTCATTTATCTCTTATAAATTTTGCACATATTTAGGAATAAGATTTTATCACAGGGACTTGCTCCCGGCCTAGAAAAAAATTGCTTACTATCTAATATGAATCTCGGAGAAAACTCTTGAGATTCATATTTGATAGGAAACAATTTTTTTTTCTAGACCGGGAGCAAGTCCCTGTGATCTTATTTTATTTGATTTGAACTGAAGAGACATCGAGTTATTGAAATTGTCACCCGCAGAAACAACATTTCGGTATTTTGTCACTAACTACCACATGTATAGTACCTTTTAGCGACACTTCACTCTTATACGTCCAACTCTCGAACAACTAAATCATCTCTTCGGTTTGCTCTTGTTTTCGGTACCTTTACAGGACTTGTATAATTTGGTTAAAACCCGATTTCAAACAGTCATCCCCATTAGCTATCTCTGCTTGGAATCTGACAAAATACGTGACATTATACATCAATTATTTTCAGCTAACCAAAATTACAGCTAACCAAAGTTACAACTAACCATAATACTTAACCAAAAAAGTCTCGACAAAATTCTCTGTGTGCTTAAGACATGTCATTGTCTACTGTGTCTAAGTTTTACTGTGTTGTTCATCTGTATGTGTGTCTTCATTTGTCCTTTTTGTCCGGTACTCAAGTGGTGTCCTTGTTTCTTAGTGTTTCCGATGTTGCCTTTGTCCATGGATTGTTCGTTCTTCTGACTGACGGTTCGGTTCTCACTTATTTTACTAAATGAAAATGAAAAAGTCAAGGACAAGAACACAAAAAATAATGCAAAAAAGTAGACACCAAGAGCTTGATATTGAAGTAAATAATATGTACCTGGGGAAAATTATACAAGCCATCTGCTGGCACATTATATAGATTGGGCAGGCAAAAAACTACAAAAATGCAACAATAACATTTAGGTTTTGTCCATTCCAAACAGATGGAAAGAAGAAAGAAACATTTAACCAATGTCCTCAATAGACAAGAACCTGACCAGCATGTCTATACTTACAAAACCATTAATATCGACATGCCTGTGAATATACTCACAGCCTACAACACCTGATTAAGATTGAGAAAATAGTTGGGATGTATTGAACGCCACTTGAGGTTTTGAAATGTAGAGGAGATGAGATCTGTGAATATTTATTCAAATTCTCATGAAGTAGGAATCTGGAATACCAAAAGAATGGAAAAAACACTGGCAAAAATTATGATACAAAAATACCCTTGTTGCGTAATAACAGTAAATTGTTTATGCTTTACCTGTGTTTCAAGGAGTAAGCATTAGAATCAAATAACGGTAAGCCATACTCCAAAATAAGTCAAAAAGAAGTACACAGTACCAAAAATATCGAAAGAAAGTGGGCATAAATTTTTGCGAAACTGGACTTGAAGGGTCGGAGCTATGATGAACCCCGGGATGAACCATGAGGTGGACAAATTTTGCGATAAACAAAAAGGTTACAGACTACACGAAAGCTGCATCAACTATTGCATATTGTTACCCTATGAATTATTGTTTCTCTAATTTCTATCCAGTTTTCACACTTCCTGAGCAGTGTGGAAACATTTGTTCTCCTCCTCTCTACAAGTTTCGTGACATTTCCCGCCAAATTCATTCGGAATACAATCCTCGATGTTTTTCGTCCAATCATTAGAGAAACAGTTTCCACTAATTATGAAATTTCTCACATCTCGATAAATAAATTTTCAAATGTTTAAAAGCTCGACAAGCCTCGCTTTCAAACATTTGCAAAATTTATTTAACTCGATGTGAGAAATTTCATAATCAACTAGTTCTCGTTATGGAAACTATATTTAAACAATCGCTTGAATGAAAAACATCGATCGGTTATCTCCCTGTACCAAGTTACTTATATATGGTCAAAGTGGAGAAAAATTATATCCACTTTGACCATATAAACAAACTTGGTACTAGGAGATAACCGATCGATGTTTCTCACTGCAATCAGCCCTAAACACAATTTTAAAAAACGATTTTCATGAATGTCAACAGAGAAGGAATGTTGCAAACTGAAACAAAGTACAACACCACCAAAAATTTTAAACATTAAGACTCATTATGATAATTATCTGTACTATTCATGACTAAACCCTTTAAGTATGGCCTGAAGTGAAACGAGATTGTTTACTCTCAATACTAGCAGGCTTCTACACAAGTGTTTGATAAACCTTGAAGAATCCAGTGAAATATTGTTCGAATACTGTTAGTCATAGATTTTGCTGATCTGTAACAACAGATTAAATGCTAAAATAGAACTGAAAAATAGGTAGCAGGGAAACTGATTAACTTTAAACTTTATTTCAATGATACTCATGACCCATTCGGGTTGTAGTACATCACATTGAACATACATGTAATACAACATAAAAGAATTATATAAATGTTTACAATATAAAACAGATATTTGTCTCCTCTCCTCAGTTCTAATAACTGCTGCAAAAAAGAAACGACTGTTTTAATTTGTTAACTTTCGGATGTTGAGTATAATAGTCAACTTTTTTTAACTGATTCAGGGAATTTAAATTTAGCTGAGTTTTCATGTAATATTCTAAAAGTTGCTGTCTACAAGATTGATTTATAGCACAATTAAAGGAGAAATGTTCCTCATTGTCCAAGACTTTACATGTTTTACATAGTCTTTCCTCTCTGGGTATCTTATAGTATTTACCAGTTTCTATTAACAAATCGTGGTCACTAACTCTAAATTTTGTTATAAGTTTTCTGTTTTTCTTATTTGGATGAGATGAATAATCAGTTTTTTTCATTATTAATTTTTAGGGTTTTATACAGAAAATTTTTATTTTGTTCATTTAAATTGGCAATTTTATCACTTATCAGGTTTTTATAATATTCAGTTACAGAACTTTGAATTTTTTATTTCAATTCAAGTGTTTGTATGAATTACATTCAATCAGACAATTTTTATCAAAATTAATTAATTTCTTCTGTAACACTTTGTGCATAAACTGTATACCATGAGTAGGTACCATGTTCATGCAACATTTTTGATAAATCAAAAGCTTCTTTAAGAAAAGGGTTTATATTACTATTATTTAATCTTGAAAAATATTTTAGAGACTGGATTTTTATATAATTTTCAATAGGCAGAGAATTAAGTTCTGCTCTAACAATTAAGTTTGTTGAGCTTTTTTTAATTCCTAAAACATTTTTGATAAAGTTCAAATGAAGCTTTTCAATGGGCGACTTATCAACAAATGCTAAAGTATCAAGATCTCGATGGTTTTTAACAGCACGAGATCTAGCTCTAAAAAGTTGTATAAAGTTATCCATTAAGCAAAAGAATCCCTTTCTCCAGAGTGAATCAAACGCCTTTTGAAAATCTATAAAGCATGTAAAAGAATGGATAACAGGAAACACCCACAATGGCTGAAAATTATAATTACATGCCACAATCTGTCATGGATTTACACATGAAAAACACGAATAAGACAAGAGACAAACGTAGAAAACAATAGGAACTTGGGACAGCCGGACTTGTTACCGGCACTAGCAAAAGCCAGCGGTAGGGTTAAACCGGTTTATGGGCACCCAAACCTCCCCTTTATCTGTCCCGTTTCCCTATAGTATAAGAAACATACGAATAAAACCCAATACAGGTAGACTACTAACTCCATTTAACTAGTTTTCTATGTATCGTGTGCGTTTTTGTCACATGTACATTCACTCCATATCCTTTCATTTTTCCTACTAACTCCATGACCACAATCTTGAAAGGAAAAAAAAACAATACGTAATTTTGAAAGATGGGTCAAGGGGTGCTCGCCGCTAAACTGCCGGCTAGCTCAAGGAGCCTAGTCTGCTGGTAGAACACTGCCGCACTACGGAAGAAAAATCAAACTCAAAACTTCCCGAAGGGTTTGGTCAAGAATCATCATAAATTTCAGTAGACATCGACAGTATCAGTGAAAGGCCAGTGTGTGTGCAAAATTTTCAGGTCATTAGGTCTCAAAGCTAATTTAACGGATGCAAGCAGTATATCTTGTCGATATCTCCTATTACGTAAAGAATGTAAGTTACGTCCCAGCTTTTCTGGATTTTTAATCAATTTCTGGCATTTTTTAACAACATTATCGTAAAAACGAGGATTAGAAATGTCCTTAGTAATAAGCTGTTTACGAGTGACGCCATATTTAGATATCAAATGTTCATATCTATAATAAAACTTCTTAAATGTATTCAACAACTTATGAAATCTGTAACCCTGTTGTAAAAGTTTGGCTGTGATAGTAAGGTTACGTTCATTAAAATCGTCAAGAGTAGAACAAACCCGTGCGAATCGTACCAGTTGAGAAATATACACTCCGTGGGATGGAGCTTGAGGGATGTCACCGTCAAGAAAAGGGAAATTAGTAATAGTGAAACCAGAATCATCCCGTTTATTATATATTTTAGTTTTTATTTTACCAGAGTCAATAATGATAGTTAGATCTAGAAAAGGGCAGTATTTTGAATCATTGTTAGCTTTATTTAATTTCAGTTGTTGCCGGTAAATCAGTAATGTCTACATAATCTAAAAACTGGGGATTATCAATAGTAAGGATATCGTCAATATACCTGCTGTTATCATTGAATATAGAAATAAGTTTATCACTGTTTGGTATGGTTCCGTTTTGAAGTTTTTTCATAAGGTCTCGTTCGTAACAGAAAAAGGAAAAGATCTGCAACCTATGACCTGTTGATAAATAGTGTTGCCAAAACGAACAAAAATAGTGTCCAGCAAAAGATTGAGTGCATTGATCATATCATCACATGTCCAGGGACAATGATTATTGTAGGTAATATTAGAGAAGAATCCTTGCTTTTTGTTTGAGCAAATGAACTGCAGACCAGAAAATCTAAAAGACCATTTAATAAGTTGTCCCAATTTGGATTTAATCAAATCATGTGGAAGGGTAGTATAAAGTGTAGAAAAATCATAACTGTTAATAGATGAGACTGTTCTTTGAATTGATTGTAGTTTATCTAAAACTTCAATAGAATTTTTTACACTCCAAAAGTAATTTACACCAGAGTTTTGATAAGTTTTTTTCACAGTAATTAAAAACCAACTGCTTTATACAAGTAAGTGAACTAGTTAAATGGATGGATAAATTAGTAGTAGAACACTTACTAGATGCAGAAATAAAACGATGTTTAAATGGATTTTTGTGAAGCTTCGGAACCCAGTACATGGTAGGTAAGATGTTATCTTTAGGTGGAACTTTAAGCATATCTGTATCCTTATAATGTTGTTTGGTTAGCGTGTTTTCGTCCCAATTGGTACCTTTGATAGTGTCTGACTTGTCCAGTTCGTTTTGTTGAACATCGATGTAGTATTTCTTTCAGACAATAGCAACGTTGTTAGAAGCCTTGTCAACAGGTACAAACACATATTTTTACCAAGATCCTTAAATTTAGACTTAATTCTAATTACAGACAGCTTAGCAGGTGACTCAACATAATTATCTTTATAAAAATTTATTCTGTTGGTGATCTTGGTAATAATTTTATCTTTAAAAACATTTAGAGCATGCTTGTCTGCGCTATAATTTTCTTTTATTTTTATGTAGATACTTATTTATGAGAGCTTTTAAAATAGGTAAACTGTCTGAAGTTCTGTGATTTGCTCTAAATCCAAACTGAGAACTATTATATTTATTTTCCATGAATCTAGCCAGCCTATTGTTAAGTTAAGCACTAAATACCTGTTGTATGATTTTTCCCACTGGTGTAGATAGCAACCAGTCTTTAGAATTTTATTAAACAGTTTAGTAAATGATTTCAATGTTATATGATTACTATTTTTAATTATTTCATTTATGATTGAATCAGGTCCAGCTGCTTAACAAAGACACAATTTTAGCCAAATTTAGGTGGGAGATCTGGAAGGAAAAGACAGATAAGGTCTAGACAAAAAAGAAATAAAGCCGAATAAATAAAGCCTACTGGCCGAGATTTAAAAAAAAACAACGTAAAATTGGTCCTCTCCTACAGATGCGAGGTCAGAAAATTGGCAACAAAGGCCATGATAGTCCAGATATTTTAGTTCATTTGCTTTTTTCAACATATTTTTAAAGTCTAACATTTAAATTGACGAACAATCAACTCGTTGAATGAAAAAAGCAAGATATAACATATATGATAAGAAAGAGAAGGCACAGTATATTATGCTATGAACTCACTGAGAACAATTCGCCTAACAACATCCACTCATTGGACTGGAATCCACAAGGATGCAGAAAGATAGGTAACCGAAATATATACAAAAATTACCTCCCTTGTTTAAATTTTCATTTCAAAGAAATTTACACTACAAATACTATTCTGGGTTTTTCGTCTTAAATGAATGCTAGACTAAGAAAATTTGTCCATTATTTGTGTTTTAAGCGACATATTTTAAAGATTTGTCCGAATTTTAATCTGTTTGCATATTTCCTTAATAAAAATACCTATCAAAGCATGAAAAATGAAAACAAAATGGCGGAGTACTACCGAACCACCTTAAGTTGAACACAGGATGGTCAAGTCATGCTGGGCAATATCTCCATAAAAAGTTGTTTTCGAATAGAAACAAAATATCAAAGTTGATGTAATTTTATTGTTCGATTCTCGATTTGACACCTCAAATAATTGATTATTGATTTATCGCCGTCAGACACTTTATAAATATATATATAATTCAATCCATTGATGAACTTGCTTTGTATCTAGATCAGGTAGAAATTTATAATTTAAACTAAAGGCTGCCTTTGTCCTGTTAGGCATCGTTTTGGTAAGAACAACTAGATATTTAGAGACTTGCAATTCTAGCAGTGTCTAATCTTTCTAATGACCAAAAGCTTTGTACACAGCATATAACATATTCAAACATAGACGAATAAAAATGTACTACTAGTTTCTTATTTTTATCATAAATTGTTAGTTTGAAGTTTTTTAGTTACTTCTAATGTTTTTGTGTCTTCTGCTGTAAGCAGGGTCAACACATACGGATTACTATCCGTCGTTTTATCGGCGTTCTGCATCGTCTGTCGGTTTTTGAATCTGTAACTCATTGAAAACAGCAATTTCGATTCCAATCAATCTTTCAGGATATGTTGTATACAGGGTGTAGTTGTGATCCTGATCCTTAGAATTTTAGTTTTATATATTTAAGAGGTTCATGAATTCAGACCGTTAATGTGGAACTCCTTCAAAATTCAAAGTCATATTCCAACCAACCTTGCACTTCATTTGGTGTTATTGCGCACCTCATACTTAGAATTTTGATTTAACAGATTTAAGAGGCGCAAGGGGCAGAAATAGCTCATTCAAAACTAGAGTTACTGTGGCCTATTGAACCACGGATACCCCCTTTCCCACCTCTTCCTGAATGTTTTTTTCAATATCTGGAAAAGAGAAATTATTGGAAAACAAAATACATAGTGCACATCTACAATATGTAATTAAGATCCTGCATAAATTTGATGAAATTCCAATCAGTGGTTTAGGAGGAGGTGTGGATACCAGTTGGTCACCATATGGTTTGCATTGAGCTAAAATGATAAAGTCCAAAACATGTCAAAAATCTGGAAAAAAAAAGAATTATTGATAAACAAAATGCATAGTGCACATTTACAATATATCATTAAGCTCCTGCATAAGTTTCATGAAGTTCCAATCAGTGGTTTAGGAGGGGGAGTGGATACCAGGTGGTCACCATATGGTTTACAATGAGCTAAAATGACAAAGTCCAAAACATGTCAAAAATCTGGAAAAAAAAGAATTATTGATAAACAAAATGCATAGTGCACATCTACAGGTGGTCACCATATGGATTGCATTGAGCTAAAATGACAAAGTCCAAAACATGTAAAAAATCTGGATAAAAAGAAGAAATTTTGAAAAAAAACTGCAAAGTGCACATCTACAATATATCATTAAGCTCCTGTTTCATGAAAATCCATTCAGTGGTTTAGGAGTAGTGGATATCAGCTCTTTGCTACAGAAAGAACACTATAACCTCCCGCAAACCGGGGGGGGGTATAACTATAAGTCATGAACCAAACCTTCAGGATATGTTGTTCACCTAATCTAATTGTGCAGATGATACTTAAAATTTTGATTTTACAGTTTTCAGAGGTTAGCTGAGCCAAATAGCTTTCAAATTGTTAATTCGGTTTGTTAATCTGCAAGTTCTTCTTGTCTGTCCTTCCAGTATTTGTTGTTATCAGATCTGGTTATGCACATTATCCTTAAAATTTTGATTTTTTACAGATTTAAGAGGTTTACCAAGCCAACATAGCTCATTTGTTAATTCAGTTTGTTAATCTGCAAGTCCTTCAAAACTGTAATTCATATTTTACACAAATTTGCGGGATATTTTTTGCTTCTGCTCTAGATATGATGCTCATGACACTTAAAATTTTAATTTTATAGATTTTATAGGTTAACTGAGCCAAAATCTCTTCTGTAGTGCAGGCGACATAAGCGTTCCATGGAACACCCATCGTTTTTATTAGTTCTGTGTTCATGCTTACAATTCCCCCCCCCCAAAAAAAAATAGTGAAACAATACGAATCGTGTATTTCTGTTCACATAACTGCATTTATACAGGTTAACAAAGTGTTTGTGAGTGTCTATGACAGAAATTTAGGTTTCATCAGTTACCGTGCCATATTTCGAATTGTGTTACCTTTTTTATTGCTTTTCCATTTGACTTTGTTTTTCCTTCGTAATCTGCATTCATTTGCCAATGTTTTTTCAATGAACACCTATACTTAGTTACTTAAAATTGAAATGTAAAAAATAAAGCTTAAAAAATAAACATGAATTTGAAACAACTACTTCGGGAGGTTTTCATAGTTGGTGACGTATTTAGTTAACGCGATGGGAATCAGTAATGAGGGAAAATGCAATATATATTGATTTACTGCATAAAAAGAATTAGTTAAATTACCTCCTTATATAAAATTTATTTTCCAGCTGATATGTACGCACAATGGAGATAAGCATATTCTTTACAAAATAGTAAATAAGTGCAATATCGTATGATCTATAGCTACAAAAACATTCATGATATGAGGTTCGTTATTGTATTAAATGTAATACAACCTTTCAGACAAATTTTAACAGTCGCATTTGGATGTGTATTGGTATATGTCACGTGACCTGTTGACATTTCTATTAAAATACTTATGAACTTTTGTGATTATTCAAGTAGAAATATCATACAAATGCATCGATATGAGGCGTATAATGTCAGATATATTTATGTGAGCCTAGAGAAATATGTACCATATGTAAATTATATTTATTGATAGGAACAAATAAATAGTTTATTAACTGCACCATGCACAGATAAGACAAAGATGTGTCCGCATTTGGTAAGTAAATATAATTTGATATTATATTTATTATAATTCCATAAGGAGATAAACAATTTGAATGAAAATATAAAACTCAGTTACAAAAAGAAAATCCAAAGTAAATAAAGTTTTAAATGTGTAATTTAATATATTTTAAATCCTTTGTTGTTAATGTGAGATCAGAACCAATTCTCGGCTTTATATGCCATCAATGGTGAAACTAAAATACCAATTTATTCGACCTATGGCATTAAAAAATCATCATGCAGATTTGCAATTTGCCCCTCTGGAGAAAAATAGCAATTCTGCAGCAACCAGCGAAAAGTGTAAAAAAAATATGTGAACATAAAATTGCCGGGGAATAACCGTGACAGGATCTGGGCTTCGAGTTCCAACCTTTTATGAACGCAGGACTCTAGACTCTTAACATAGGGACACGAGCTCCATCACCAGGACTCGGGGCTCAACATAAGCGCTCTGGGCTCCACTCACAGGGCTCTAGGTTCCACTCACTGGTTTCCGGGCTCTACATACATGGGCTCCGGGCCCTACATACATGGACTCCGGGCTCTCGTGTAGGAGATTGCAGGATAATTGCTGAGATTACAGATGGCACCTTCACCGGTTCAAAACAAAAGCTGTACCAAAAACAACAAAATGGACACCAAAAAGTCAAAAACAGCAAATATTGAACAGAAAACGATGAACAAGCTTTAACAATGAATCCTGATTAAAATCGCGTAGTGTGCTGCAAGATTCATATGAATACGGGAGTTTTGAGTCGTGTTCATTCCGGAAACAAATCTATCATTATTCGTAAAAATACCTTGAGAGGGAATCAATAAATCATTAACGCTGTTGAGCTAAGGGTGATTTATATTTAATCTATTTACAGCGCTTCAGATTAATTGTTTTTCGTCAATTAAAATTTAGTTAAATAATTGTCATGTAGGACAAATTATAAGTGCACTTCAGTTTAATAAATAGTTCGTTTTAGGTGGTATATATTTATATTCAATAGGACTGGATTCCGGTTATCCTTCTCACTGGTATTTGAGGAGATCGTCTTTGCCTTCTCACTGGTATTTGAGGAGATCGTCTCCGCCTTCAATTACACTTGATCCTTTACTTATATCTATTGACAAGGAATTTTCAAGATTTCCACTGAATCAAAATTAAGGCTCGCAACCAAAGGTCATATTCATTTCATGAGTATCGAACCAAACACATCTCACATACTTCTAATGCTGAAAATGTTCAAAACCGCAAATCTAAGCATACTCAAATAGCGTAGTTTTGACTAAATCAGGAAAATAAGCATTCATGAAAATCAAGAAATTCCACGTTTAACTTTAAATATATTTTATTGTCAAACAAAACAGACAATAGGATAAGACACAAGTTTACAAAACTTACTAGGTCTTCTCCTTACAAAAACATATAATACAATATTGACATAATAAAGGTTGAATATANAGGAAAATAAGCATTCATGAAAATCAAGAAATTCCACGTTTGATGTGTTGAAAGCGCCACCATTTGCTTTTTTCTCCAGTATTGCAACAGTGTTTTACACACAAACTAGCAGGCAGTTTAACCTTGACCCATCTTTCCCAATTACGTTTTGTATCATTCCTTTCTTGTTTATGATTGTGGTCTTGTAGTTAGAAGTCTAACTGTATTGGGTATTATTCGTATGTTTATTATACTATAGGGAAACGGGATAGTTTTGGTGCCTCCAAAAAAGCTGCATGCTATTGCAGCCGATTCCAAGTCCGACTTCAAAGAGTTCCAATAAGTGTTTACAGTTTGTAATTTTCCTATTATGTGTGTGTTTTTTTTTGTCGAGTAGACTTCTAATGAATTGTGTCCTGTTACTGAAATTTATCCGAAATTCTCAGTCATGGTAGGTGTTTCCGTTGCGTTTTTAAACCATGTCTTGCAAACTTGAAGATTAATAGGATCTTGCATAAGGTCAGATTAAAGAACGAGAGTAAAAGACGTAGAATTTCTTACACGAGTGAAAGATATCCCGATCTTTCATTTTGACCGAATGCAAGTTCCTATTTCTTCCGTAAAACACGGATAGAAATGTCTAGATACTTGTACCGTGTGAACAATGTTGTCGCCATTTGAGTGTTCCTAACATTATGACGTCAGGTGTTTTATGACGTTTAGTCATGGTTACGATTGTTGTATCACAAAAATCAACACGTCTGGTTGGTCATTTACCGGTGTGAGATGAGGTCGCGTGCATCGATCTCACATGGGTCATCTCCCACTGTAAACCACCATTTACGGAAGAATTGGTTGTCCATGTCCTGGCTCCTAACATAAGCAATATCATAAGTTTCTATTCTCATATTCTCATACATATGTTTTTCATTCGTGACCATAAATTTTGAAAAATCGATTTTAAATTATTTATTAACTAAATGTATCTACATTATTTATTTAAATAAATGGTGGTTATCAAATTGTAACAATATTTAGTCCCCTTTACGTAGCAGCGATAATAAATGTCCACAGTTCTGAGACAGGTAAATAGACAACAAATATTTAAGTTGGCACTAAGTATGTTTAAGTAAACCTTGACTTTGATTGTATTAAAACATTTTATTGATTCCAAATTTTGTACCTATTGTATAGGTAGTTAAATAAAGGAAGCTTAACATTGTTTAAACTGTGGATTAGAGACATTATGTTATGAAGTTGTCCATACTTTGAGTGCAAGTATGTGCAAGACTATATTTCCGTTCCGGCTTTGTTGCTGAGTTGGTAGAATTTCTCTCCCAATTATCCTTATTCAATATCGATCATACTAAATTTTCCGTTTTGCAGCGGAGCTATTGTTTTGTGGAAGAAACCGACTATGTACGTGCATTTCTTCTTTGAGGACTCAACCGCAATGGAAAAGGGGGTTTGGCGCGCCATATAATCGGCAACATTTCTTTTGAAAGGCCTTTTCCAAGTCTGTGACCATTGCGGTTGGCAATTTATTTCGATGATTATATACCAGCTTGGTCTATCTGCGACTTTGGCAATTGATTCTGTTCGGTTATATTCTATTTTTACCCCCCATTTGATGTTTGATGTCATTTAGAGTCAAATTTGCACGTGCGCACACAATACCTATCGTATCGGAAAGTTATAGATATCATGAAATGGTCTGAACTCGTCCAATCTAATTAAAATTATATCTACAAATTGTTCCTTACACTCACTGCATGGTAGTGAGCAATTTGTAGATCTAATATTAATTAGATTGGAATTCATCAAAGTATCTTGAATAGTAGACTAAAACATCAACTGAGCCCTACACGCCATTCAAATAAATCAATACTTTCTGGTTGAAGAATTTTCGTCTTTTCTGGTATTGTTGCCCGATGTATTTAGATTGATTGATTGATTAGTTAGAGTTTAACGTCCAATGAGCAATATTTCAGCTATGTCAGGACGAGAACAAGTTAATCAATTCAAAACAAATTGTAAGTAAAAGAAGAAAGAAATAAAGGTGGAAGGGACAACCGGGGCAACGACTTTTGATTGCCACTGGAAAAGGGGAGAAATGGGTAGGGGCAGGAAATTTAGCCTTCTATACGACACCCAGTGCGTCTGCTCTCTTTAGAGAAATATAGAAGGGGTCTTTATACTGCATGGAGCGTGGCGTTTCTCCACACAGTTTGGCTACAATGGTTCGCGGTCAGGCTTTCCGTATTATGACCTGACTACCCCGCAAAGACAGGGCATTCCCCTATCCACCACCTGGGGACGCGNATGGAAAAGGGGGTTTGGCGCGCCATATAATCGGCAACATTTCTTTTGAAAGGCCTTTTCCAAGTCTGTGACCATTGCGGTTGGCAATTTATTTCGATGATTATATACCAGCTTGGTCTATCTGCCCCTTGGACTTTGGCAGTTGGTTCTGTTCGGTTATATTTTATTTTTACCCCATTTGATGTTTGATGTCATTTAGAGTCAAATTTGCACGTGCGCAATCAATACCTATCGGAAAGTTATAGATATCATGAAATGGTCTGAACTCGTCCAATCTAATTAAAATTATATCTACAAATTGTTCCTTACACTCACTGCATGGTGAGTGTAAGGATCAATTTGTAGATCTAATATTAATTAGATTGGAATTCACCAAAGTATCTTGAATAGTAGACTAAAACATCAACTGAGCCCTAAACGCCATTCAAATAAATCAATACTTTCTGGTTGAAGAATTTTCGTCTTTTCTGGTATTGTTGCCCGATGTATTTAGATTGATTGATTGATTAGTTAGAGTTTAACGTCCAATGAGCAATATTTCAGCTATATCAGGACGAGAACAAGTTAATCAATTCAAAACAAACTGTAAGTAAAAGAAGAAAGAAATAAAGGTGGAAGGGACAACCGGGGCAACGACTTTTGATTGCCACTGGAAAAGGGGAGAAATGGGTAGGGGCAGGAAATTAAGCCTTCTATAGGACACCCAGTGCGTCTGCTCTCTTTAGATGTATTTAGAAACAAGAACTTAGTTTGATTGGCTCACTGCATAATTAGCACAGCATCATTGGTAACAAATGACCCAATCACTGCAGGCAATCATCGACAGAAAGCTGCAGTCAGTTGCAGGAACAGACTGCAAAAGTAGCACGTCATACCAGAGAGAATCAAATTTTCTGTCATGCAATTTATTTCGTGTGAAAATAAGTCTCAAACGTTTTGAAATTGTTTTACGTGTATACAGGTAAGTTAAAAGTATATTTTCACAAAGGGTCAATATATTGTTCTTTTTATCAGACAAATTTAAGTATCTTTTTTCAATGTACTTTATATGTGTGTGGTTACTTTGCACATAAAATGAAATTGGAATTTAAAACTCCCTTCATTAAGTCAATGTGTTATGCATTTACCTGTCGTGCTTTTAAGGTAAAAATCAAATAAAATGTTTTTTCTTTTTAAGTTATCTATCACATTTAGACATTCCAAGAAATCTAAAGAGATATCTACAAATGCATATACTTTAAAATATGATCCGCACTCATCGCAAGCAATTTGAAGGTTTGGTCACTCAATAAATGAAAATCGCAAATGCATCGATTCGAAACTCAACTTCTGGCCCTGTGAACGGCTTTGGTCTAACTCAGCACTTTTGTTACAGAGGATATTAAACATACAACCAATTTCAATTTCAGGATGCCGGTTTATTTTTTAATGGATAGATCCATTATACAGTCTATCTTGCAGTTCACTTTTACCTATGAGACTGCCTTAAGTACCCCAAAAGATGCATTTTACTTGCAACCATACGTTGATAAGGTATGCCAGATACCTACCCAAGTTCGTCGGACTATCCGGGTACTCCGGCTTCATCCATCACTAAAACTGACAACCACACTAAAGCTAAAATACTGCTGAAAGTAGCGTTAAACCCACTACAAACAAACAAACAAACATATCAAGTCCTCCATTTTGTAAATTAGAACGCCTAAGTGTTTTACTAAGATCTTAGTGATGTTGCCGTATATACAAAAAAACCTCCAATTTTGTTTCTCTGTAAGTGAGTACGCTTAAATGTTTTACTAAGGTCTTCTTGATTCAAGAGAATTGATGTTGCCTGTATGTAAAAAGGTTTTAAAATTCAAGTTGAATGTCTCATGGAAACATCAAGATGGTGAATACCAACAAAAGCGTTGTTCCATTGTTTTGTTTTACCATGTTTTTGTATAGACTTCTTCTCATGTGCATTTACGCCATATCTTTTTATTTGTTATCAAAATTGTTTTATTGCTATCACGACTGATCACTTTTTTGCGGCAAACAACGATAAATTTTGACGGTCGAAAGTGTAAAAATGTATTTTGTTATCTCTTTTGAATGTATTGCTTAACTGTTTTTCGAATCGAGACTTCCAGACTTTTTTTATTATTTTCTATATCAAAAGATCATAAAAAGTCCATTAAAGAATATGAAAAAAGTCATTTAAAGGTGTCAAAGTAGTAATTTCTGCCCCTGCTCCTCGAAGAACACCCAAGATTGATATTTAAAATCACGCTAAAATCAAATTATTTTTTGAAATGCACTTACAGTTTTGTTATATGTCAAATATTTGATGTATCTCTTTTGTCATATTATACGATAATATCCATAATTGTCCAAAAATTTTATTATCTCAATTTTGATGTATTTTTGTAATAGTTATTTACATTTACATGACATAAATTTATAACGTGTAATTATTCAACGGATCATAAATTTCGAGTACATATGCATTTTTGTATGATTTATATTTAAACAATAATATTAAGAACAGTTCGTATCGGATCACTTGAATGCAAGTAAAATGAAAAATACAATTGTATCTTGTGCCGAGGCGTCATTTATTTTCATTGTTGTACAATATATGGAATTTTTCGTCACAATTTTTTTCTGAAACTGTAAGTGGGATTCAATTATTGTATTGCACAGAGCTTCCTTATGGTCCAATCTATTGTGTATTCGGATTTCAAGGTTACGCCATAAGCACTTC
>MJUU01061404.1:114503-128420 GCA_002080025.1 Modiolus philippinarum
GATTTCAAGGTTACGCCATAAGCACTTCCCGTTTGTCGAGACGTCATTGTTTTTCATTGTTGTACAATATATGGTGATCAACTGTAGTATACGGACAAATAGTGCCAAAGTTGTGGTATTGAGAGGGAGTAAATTGGTCGCCAGTATAATACATATATGGAATTTTTCTTCATAATTTTTTTTTCTGAAACTGTAAGTGGGGTTCAGTTGTTGTTTTGCACAGAGCTTCCTTATGATCCAATATATCATGTATTTTGAATTCTTCAAGATTTCAAGGTTACGTTATAAGCACTTCCTGTTTGCCGAGACGTCATTGTTTTTCAATGTTGAACAATATATGGAATTTTTCGTCACAATTTTTTCTGAAACTGTAAGTGGGATTCAATTGTTGTTTTGCGCAGAGCTGAGCTTCCTTATGGTCCAATCTATCGTGTATTCGGATTTCAAGGTTACGCCATAAGCACTTCCTGTTTACCGAGACGTCATTTTTTTTCAATGTTGTACAATATATTGAATTTTTCGTCGCATTTTTTCTGAAACTGTAAGTGGGATTCAATTGTTGTTTTGCACAGAGCTTCCTTATGGGCCAATCTATCGTGTATTCGGATTTCAAGGTCAAGCAGTAAGCATTTTCTGTTTGCTGAGACGTCATAGTTATACAATATATGGAATTTTTCGACACAATTTTTTTCTGAAACTGTAAGTGGGATTCAATTTTTGTTTTGCACAGAGCTTCCTTATGGTCCAGTCTATTGTGTATTCCGATTTCAAGGTAACATCTCAAGCAGTTCCTGTTTGCCGATATGTCATAATTCTTCATTGTTGTACAACATCTGGCATTTTTCGTTACAATTTTTTTCTGAAAATGTGAATGGGATTCAATTGATCTTTTGCACAGAGCTTCCTTATGGTCAAATCTATCGTGTATTTGGAATTCAAGGTTATGTGATAAGCACTTCTTGTTTGTCGAGGCGTCAATGTTTTTCATTTTTGAACAGTATATAGAATTTTTCGTCACAATTTCTTTTGAAAATGTAAGGCATATTCAATTGTTGCGCAGACAGTAATTGTTGAACATGTTGGTTACTAGGATTATATCATTGTGTTTATACCTTAAAATTAAATTTGAACTTGCCACATTGATTCAGGATTCAATGAGCGGGGGTATACTAGGCTGCCATTCGGCGCCAGCTCTTGTTATATTGAGAAAATAATACAACATTGCTGCTTTCGCATACATTTGTCAGTATTATGTAGGATCTGTTGTAACTTTGACGCCACATGACCTGTCAATATGAACCGGAAACACTTTATTGCAATGAATCGAGTTATACATGCAGAAAAGGTATACTTTAATTGTGCAACGAATGCTTATAAACTTTTCAACATAAGAATTCTTCCAAATTCAAAATGTTATTCTGACCACCTGTTTATAATGCCCATCCACATGATATTATTACTCTAAGCTTTCTAACCGTTGACTCGATGAGTTCTTAATGGCTGTTTATTTGTTGTGATTGTCCTCTATTAGTCTTTTTATCGGGAAACGGCTGACAGCAATTGTAAGAATTGCCAGTTAATTCTATGTTTGTTGACGACCCTGTATCCATGAGGTAAAACAGACTTGGATGTGGCTTTGCTCGACCTTGAGTGATAAATTCCGCTGAAACCGGTGCTAGGGTAGTCTAGGGTAGTCTTGAACTTACTATGAGGTAAGAGCAAAGCTCATTGTTGAAGGCCTCGTGGTGACCTCAAGATGAAGAACAACAATAATATCCTTGTTCCGTTGCTTGGTTTTACCATGAATTTGAAGACTTTGCCTCATGAAGATTTTCTCCATAATATACTTTCATTGCTTATCGACATCTATATTTAAAAAATTGTCCAAGTGATTTTCAGCTAATTAGCATACTAGTACTATGAAAACAAATTATGGCACAATAATGCATTTTTACAAATAAATTTAATTTCCAAATTTCACAGTAATCATGTAATAATTTTCTGTACATACAAGCATACAAGATGCAATACTCATCGAAAGGTCTTTACACAAACACTTGAATGTATTTGAATTTAACTTATAAGTTAAATGAGTCATTTTTTTCTATTTTTATTATTTAAAAAAAAATTGTGCTTCTGGAAGAAGTAGTATCAGAGTTATTCCGATTACGGTACTGATTGTTGTGGTTAATACCACAAAACTGAAAGATCATTTTGGTAATTGAACTAATTTTGATATAAAAAAAAATCTTATATATTGTTGACAAAAACTTGAATGTTGAACCTCGTACCAAAAGTCTTAAGTTTATTTAAACTCTGCGACCTTTAAAACCACTAAGCCGGTTAAATAATTACAAAAATGCCATATCAAAATTTTAATTAGATTTTTAAAGATAAGCGTTTTTTGTTACAGTTGTAAATAATGAGATTTCGCCTTCAAATGTCATAAGCTGTTTTATTATATATTATGTCCTAATTCCAAAATAATATTTTAAAACGCTGTTCTTGTAGCATATAATTGAAAATCGATTAAGAATCAATTAAATCAAATCAGTTCAATAAATTTCAATCGATATATAAGTACGAAGTTATAAATTTTATGAATAAAAAACAGTTTAAGTCTTTCAATTTTACATTAAATATGAAAGATCTGAGGTTAACATTAATTTAGTGTAGCCTTCACGTTTGTAAAGAGTTGATTTCAAAATCATTTGAAGCTTTTTCTTTTCTATATTTCTTTGTTAACAATTATAAGTTTAACCCATTGATATATACATTAAGTTATGAATTATGCCATGTATAGTTTGATATAACGGGGTCAAAAGTATGAAAATATATGATTCTGAAAGTTAAAAACAGTAAAACCTTTTTAACTCCCTTATCAAGATGAAAAAGAAAGGAAATGGGGTAAATGTCAAGGAGACAACATCCCATATCCAGGTTAAAACGACCCAAAACAAAACATCTAGGGGTCACCATAAGTCTTCAACACGGTGAGGAACCTCACACCATATACAGTAGTAAGCCCTAAATGGCCCCAAAAAGGTAAAAAAGTGAATAAATCAATGGATACAAACCACATCCAATAACCCAAATATCAAGAAACTAAAATTTTATAAGAAGAGTAGAAGAAAAAAGACTCTTGACGTCCAACACCCTCTGGCTTACATTAGACGCCAAATCCTTCTACGTTGTTGTCTTTTCAGTTCATTGGCTTGGGACTTGCACTATAGTGTTTCTACACCATTTATGTACCAAAACCGGAATCAAATATTTATGTTGTAAAAATAAACAATTTGTCTTTTTTCTTTTCCCCTTATTAGTTTCTTTTGACATCATATGGTTTCTCCAAAGTCAAAAATGAAAGGATACGGATTAAATGCATATGAGACAAAGTCTCTATAAATACATGGTAAAACCAAGCAATACGACAACGCTTGTATTATAATTGTTCTTGATCTTGAGGTCTTGAGACCTTCAAGAATTCCTCATACTTCACAATAAGTTCAAGACGGCCTCTGTTACCGGTTTGTACGGAATTCATTGCCAGATGTCGAGCAACGTTACATCCATTCTGTGTTTTACTCATGGAGGCAAGATCGTCAACAAACATGAAATTAACTGGTAAAAGTGTTCTTACAATCTTTGTTATCTATTGTTAAATAAAAAGAATAATAGAGGACAATAACAACATATAAACAGTCACAAGGCGCTCATCGAATCAATTGCAAGAAAACTAAAAATAGTTGGATGTGGGCACTGTCAACAGGGGGTCAGAAAAATATTTGGAAATTGCATAAACTAAAATGCCTGAAAGTATGGCAGTGTACCCAAATACATTCTCTCAAGAACAAGTACACTATACCTTGGTCGTTGTTTGACGTAAGTATTACATCGAGATGCTTCGGAATGAAATTACCAATTCTAGTACATTTCAAGCTACCACGTCAACAGAAACACAAATAATTGATGATCATATGATAACTACAGCTGAACAAAAAGGAACTTCTAATTATAGAAGCATTCCTACTATGTATTGGCTTCCTAAACTTCACAAAAATCCTTTCAAATTTCGTTTGATTTCGGCATCAAGTAAGTGTTCAACTACACACATTTCTGTTTTCTTGACCAGTGCACTCACTACCATAAAAAATCTCATCAATCTTAGCAACAAATGTTATGAATACAGTGGAATTAACTATTTTTGGAGTGTTAAAAATTCGGTAGAAGTTTTAGAAAGACTTCGATCTGTTAATGAAGCATACACCTCCGTCGATAGCTATGATTTTTCTAACCTTTATACTACATTAATTACTGCATGCACCCATCAAAGAGAAATTTTCGTATTTGATCAAATGGTCCTTCAAAAAATCAGGATGTACTTAAATCGTTTTTCAGTGACGACAAACATGACAAATATACCAACTGGACTTGTCAGGATACGATAAAAACATTAAATTTTCTTCTTGATAATATTTTTGTTCGTTGCAGTGATACAATCAATCGGCAAAAAAATAGATATTCCTATGGGTACCAACTGTGCACCTCTCATAACAGATTTATTTCTTGTTTGCTACGAGTCACATTCAAAGAGACCCTTATAAACAGCATTTAATGGATATTTTTAACAATACATATATATATTTGGACGATATTTTGGCTTTAAATAATCCCGAATTTTCTAAATTTTCAGATGAAAATTACTGCCGAACTTACTTTAAATAAATTCAATAGCAACAGTGATCATACTCCTTTTCTTGATCTTGATATATCAATAAATCAAGGAAAGTTAAACACTAAAGTTTATGATAAAAGGGATGATTTCTCCTTCCCTATAGTCAATTTTTCCCCATCTCGACGGCAATGTTCCGTTAGCCCCTTCTTACGGGGTCTTCATTTCACAACTTGTTCGATATGCACGAGTATGTAGTGATGTTTCTTAATTCAACGACCGAAATTATTGTTTCGCTGAAAAACTTCTGCATCAAGGGTTTAGATATCATAAATCGTTAAAAGCATTCTCTAAATTATATAATAGATACATTGACTTATTAAGAAAATTTGGTTTTACACGCAGGGCTCTTATACAACAGAAATATCTATGGAAACTTGTCCTTCCAAACTTGACCGTTGAACAAACTTATTCATAAAGGATATAAATACAGCATTGTTGTTAAATCTTTACTTCTGGTTTTTGTTGGCAAAAATATTGATCAGCTCCTTTACACCATAACTAAATTTAAACAAGTTTTCATATTGGCAGTATTTGGCATGGCACAATATCATGTTCTTCTTTCATAATTGATGATATTGTTATACGAAATCTATTTAGAAGTATTTCAATTGAAGTTTCATATGTAAGAAGGCTTGAAATCATAGTCAACGGAAATTATGTCCTTTGCTAGCTGTCATTTGTCCGGACAGTACCCGTGTGTATTGTCTTCATGTTTTTATGTACTTCATTGTAAGTGTACTCGTCTTGATAAGTTGTTCTTTTTTCTAGTTTGATTTTTACTGTGTGTCTGTTTGTGTATTTATTTTTAGCCATTCACCACACATAGGGGGAGAGTTTGGATCCAACAAAACGAGTTTAAACCCACCGCAATTTTTGCGCCTGTCCCAAGTCAGGAATATGTTGATCAGTGGCTTGTCCTCGTCTTCTTATAAAATTTTAGTGTCTTGACATTCGGGTTATTGGATGTGGTTTGTTTCCATTGATTTATTCACTTTTTTTACCTTTTTGTGGGCCATTTAGGGCTTGCTATATGTTGTGATATTCATCACTGTGTTGAAAACCGTACGGTGACCCCTAGATGCTTTGTTTTGGGTCGTTTTAACCTGGATATGGGATGTTGTCTCCTTGACATTTACCCCAATTCCTTTCTTTTTCATACTTAAATATATAAACAGCATACATCACTAGCAGGGGAACTCCACACTACAGGACAGACAAACTCCAGTCTTACATAAACAATGAAATGATATGGAGTAAATGCACTTGAGACAAAGTCTTTACAAATACATGGTAAAAACGAATCCTTACATATTTTTATATATTGTTATTGTAATACAAGCTGTCTATGGGGCAAGGTCGGTTTGGACAGAAAATACTGCCAAAGTTTATAGTTATGATCTTTCCCTCTGGCGGAACATCATCTCGTAGACGATTCGACAAGGCAGTTGATTCGACCTGCAAAGTAGATATCAGTCCAATTGTTAGGTCTATGGATTCGAATGCTTGCTTAATACTGAAAAAGTGAATATCAGACTTATGTTTTTTATATGGATAAGGTTCCTGGAGTCCTTCTTATACAATAATATTTTTATCTGGTGTTAAATTTACAAGAATAGATACCAATTTACTGATAAACTATTCAAAATGACATTCAATATTTTCCGACAGAAGATAGTGTGAATTTGTGATAATGTAGCATCAAAGCATTTAATTTTTGTAAAACAGCCCACAACGACTAAATACAATGTGTAACAAAATAGGCTAATTTGTTGGAATTCAACAGCGAAAGTATATTTTGGGGTTTTTATTGTTGGTAGAAGATTGTAACATTACCTTCCACTTATGGTGGATTCGTTATTTTGTTTCCTTTGTATGGAAAATGTGGTTCATGTAGTTTAAAAAAAATGATACACTCCAAAGGAATTGATCAAGTCTTCTTTCTTCCACGGTTAATTTAACATGTGGATTTTTATGTGGCATTTTCATTCGAAATCTGATTTAATTGTCTTGTTTATTCCGTGCGATTTTATCTCCTAAAGATAAATCTAGTTCCAGGACTTGTTTTGATAAAATTTGACAAAGATGTAAGCATTTAAAAACAGGTCAACCGGTACCAATATCTGCTAACTCCATCCGATTTCAAAACAGCTTATAATGTTTTGGGCCAGGTTATTTACTATATATTTTTATCAAAATTCCAACCCCTTAAACATACTGAGGCTTCATTCCGTGTATGACACTCGATGAATGTCCTTGGTACTGAATTTGGACTCCTATTTCGATATTTTTGATAATGAGTACTTCTTTTTTGACTACTTTTGGATTATGGCTTTCCATATTATTTGATTTTAGTGCTGCTGATGAGAGGTTATTCCTTGAAACACATGTACAGCATAACGAAATTTGCCGTTTATTAGGCAATTTGGGTATTGATTGTATTTTATAACTTTCTTCAATGTACGCGTTATTGTTTCATAGAAAAAAAACACTAAAGTTTTTAAACGATAACATAACATTTTCTTTCTCAAAATATATCGATCCCAGGAATTGAATCAGTCGGAGGAATCTATTTGTTTTGTAATTATTTGACTAAGGCGGACATCTCATTTTCACAAAAATTCTGATTTCATTTTAATTGCATCAAACTGATTGTTTCATCATATCCTTGATATCTTTGATATGCACAATATCAGAAGTTGAAATAACAAATTTTATTTAAATTTTCAATTTAAATTCCAAACAATACCATTTTGACATGTTTTGTTTGATCATTGCAGGTGTTTTCGTCTGTTTGAATGAAGGCTTTATGAGATAACATCATTTATTATTTCATCTTCTGAATGAGTTGTTAACTTGACAAATAAATTAATGGTATTTTAAAGTTGGCATACTTATATGGAAGTTCGACTTGCAGGTGTGTCCACTTTCATCTCGTGATCCAGGTTAATTAATACCACCATTAGTTTAACTGCCTCAAGTGTTAGGGTTTTACTGCTGTTGCCACACGTCATCTAGTAAAATCTGAAACAAATATAAACCACGCCTTAAATTTATCTTTCTACTCCCTATTAACAGTTCAATAATGTCAATAGTTGTTTCAGAGGATTAAATTGGCGCTTTGACAAAATTTCAATCGTTTGACAGTTCTCTGTTCCGGGAAACTCATTTTGTTTATTATATCTCCTTCGTGCATAGTTCTGTCCTTAGCTTATTTGGGATTTTCATTTACATCTGTTGGTTATTTGTTCTCTCGGCATTTATGGTATTCCAGATGATATCACTGAAGAGACATAAGTGCCGAAATGGCAAATTTACAATAACTTCGGTAACATGTGATTTTTTGCTAGGAACCTAAAAGGGGGATAGAGGAAAACTGTGAATTACCGTTTGCATTAATGGGAATTTTCTTTATTATTAAAATGAAATGTTTAATAATTTTAGCTGCAATAGCAGTTCAAAGTTATCTGGTTTAACAGTTAACCATAGTGATATTTTTTGACTCATTCCGAATCAATGTTTTTTTTTATTGTATGATAAATTTAAATAAAATAGATATCTAACGAAAGGAAATGATATTTAGTTCTCATAATCAGGAGTATCAAAAGAATTCCAGAAATAAACTGGAAATATTCAAATGCATTGCATTATGATTGAGACGTTATAATTCCAAACGTAACTATGAATACAAAGCAAGACTGGTAGGCGAATCTCATACATTTCTTTTTTTATGTGTTGAAGCCAGTTACTAGATACATCAAATGTAACAATAAATTTACTCTTTTTTCTGTATTTCATGATTCCAATCAACAGACAGTGACGACGGTGTTGAGATTTTCTTGTTTTTTTTATTACAGTGGTCTGTTTATATGTTTTCAAAATGAACAAAGTTTACAGAACCACTTAATTCGTTTTAAACGTTTCATCTTAAACATCATCACCTGAAAGAAAATAAGAAAAGCTCGTTTGGAATTCGATCTATTCATCAATTTAAATAAAATTCCTGCTAAATGTGATTTTCATGAAAGGGGGCCAAATATCCATTTAAGTAAGCCCATTTAAAGTGATGTCTGTTGTATGATAAATCTGTCATCCAAGGAACATTACAATGCTAAATTAAACTATTAACAATAATTGGTCAAATTTATGACACACTCTTCTGAGATGAGACGTTTAAAGAAAGTAAATATAAATAAAACCACAAATCCTTATAAATCCGGATAAATCTTAGTAAATAAATCCTCAATATTTCTTTATGATCAATTTCTATAGCATTTCATACCTATTTATAAAAGAAAACAACCCTGGGTTCTTTAACTTGACCGTTGTTCAGAACTAAATGAAATGAAAACATGAACAGATTTTCATTGTAAACTTTTGAAGTTATATTCAAAAACAATTTGAAACTTCACTCAATATTGGATAAACGATGTCAAATATTCAACGGGTGACTAAACTTTAAGTGTTAAAGGATTGTTATACATGCTAATCTTTTAAATATACATCTACATCTTTATGTATATTGCAGGTAGGTTTTCAGTATTTCTTTGTCAGAGAATAAACAATTTTCTGAATTATTTTGGTTTGTTTTCAAAATATCTCAAGATCACAAATAAAAATAATCCTCACAATGATATAGAAATAAACGAATTTATTTTCATACTACTTGCTTGCAAGAGTGAAATTTATATGGAAACGAAAACTGTTTAATGCAGATTAGTGAATTGTTTAAAAATGTATGAAGTCTTATTTGTGGTTATAACTCGTTATGCTTTACCAGAACTTCTCTTAACACAATGGAAAAAAAAATATATATATATAAATTCAATAGAATCTGAAAAATGTCGAAATTAAAACATTGGTATTTTTGTAATTCTACATTCTGTTTGTTATTTGTGGATGCCTCCACGAAAATAATTACTTTCTTTCCTTATGATATATCAAATGAATGAAAAGGAATAAAAAGTAATACTGAACTGTTTTTAAGACATATCTACAATCCATCAATTATATATACCAATATATTTTTTTGAGAATTTTTAATAGTTTTAAGATTACCAAGAGCGTCAAAATCGTTACACATACAAAAAAACTAATACAGATATTGACTTGATTTATATGTAAGTTTTCTTAAAGTGATTTAAAAAATGTGAGAATTGTAACCACTGTCTAGTTACACGAGTATTCAACTTTTGAGGAGTATATTGCATGTTTTGGTATCAAAACAGTTTTATCCACACTCAAAAACTTATCATGCACACTTGGAACAAAATATCAAGTCTTGGTTTACGGGCTTTTTCGACATTGTGGTGTTGCTCTTGTTGTTTTTAAAACCTTTATGCAAATTTGATTTTTTCCCGTAAAAGATTTCAACTTCCCAATGGTGAAATTTTCCGTATTTTTCACCTAAAGCGTTAACATACGGAATGTACATCTCACAGATAATACGCTACTTTGTAGCATCAAAAACTGCTTAGTCAGGAATATGAGCAGCGTTCGTTGATTTCCTGCCTTCAGAAATTTTATAACCATTACGAACACACCATAGAAAGATATAAAGCGTCCGTTATGCATATAACTGACATATTACGTCTACATTCAATTCACATTATGGCATTTGACTACATATCACTTTCTATGCATTTAAGTTTATTTTTCTATTTCACTTAATTTATTCTCTGGTGTTTGATTTATGCATAGCTGATTTTGGCTTTTTCTGTTTAGCCACTATTGGTTATTTGTTCTCTAATAGTTCTTAAACATATTTCGGTTAATGGATTGCAAATTGGTCTGAGTTGATCGACACTATAGAGACGTAAGTTGTCGAAATTGGCCATATGCAGAAACTAAATTCAGAGTTACTAAGGTATTTCGTTATTTAGAATATTTTCCTATATTCATTGATCGTACACATTGTTTCAAGAACATTTTGTGGTTGTCCAATCATAATTGTTGTTATATTTGAAATTCTATGTCCACTGACCAATGCTTTAAATTCCAATGATTTTATTGTAACCAAATAGGATTTTAGAACCAGAAATAGATACAATTGTCATGCCTGTTAAATACTGGGTAAAACTATGAAATTTTATCAAATTTTTCAATACGAACTTACAATGAATGGATTTTATTTGAATTGTAATATCTCACTATTATTAAGCTTTGTTCTTTTTATTTCAAATCTAAGATACCTTTAAATCTTGCTGTCAAAAATTACATTGGTTTCAAGATTAAGAGCATTCTAACAGGGATGAGAAACTTTTGAAGAAAAGCAGTGTCCTCTGCTCTGATATTCTTTGTGCAAACTTTATCTGAAAGTGTAAAATTATTAGGGTTGTATTATTTCTATACACGTTACTATATAGTGAGAGCAACTACAAAAAGAACGAGACGATATGAAAGGATAACAAAATTAAAAAAAAATAAAATTCATTGACAAATTGTCCTTGTTGAAATTATTATCCAACTGGGCTTTAGCAATATTTGATCTTCTGTTTTTCATATGTACTGAAAATTTATATTGTTGACTAAGTATGAATTATAGTAAACTACTGAATTATATCTGTAGACTGGTTCTTTTAATAAATACAAAAGAAAATACCCAAGTTACATCAAGAACAGTTACTTTCAGTATGCTGTAGTACACTTGTTTTAAGGAGTTACCTCTCACCAGCAGCATTAGAATCAAATACTAAGGAAAGTCATAAACCAAAAGTAGTCAAATAAGAAGTAAATCCAGTACCAAGGACATCCACCGAGTGTCATGCACGGAATGAAGCTTCAGTAGTTTAAGTTGTTAGAATTTTGATAAAAACTCTAATTTTCTATAAAACGCAAGGTAAATTTTTTCATGTCAGGCAAGCCTGACTATCGGACAGGTGAATACCCAGCAGTGGGATCGGCCCAATGGTTTCAAAATACGAAAATACCCAAGTTACATCAAAAACAGAAAATTTCGTTATGCTACACATGTATAATTCATGTAATTTGGACAACCTCTGATATTTCAAGAGTCTGGTAGCTGGACAATCTTATGTGATTGGTACTTATCCATATGATTGAAATTTCTATAGTTGAATGTGGAATTAAGCAAATTAAAAAAGTCCAAAGTCATTTGCCATACTAGAGTTAAATGCCAACATCAATGAGCAAACTGTAATTTGTCATGTTTTCTACAGTATATTTTGTAAATCTGGAGTAAAAAACTAACATCAATAAGCAATATCTTAGACGTAATTAAGGTATATTTATATATTTCTGTAGTTTAGTTCCAACATCATATTAATATATTTCTGGAGTTAAATTTCAACATAAGTAAGCAAATATTGATGGAGTATTGTTTTCACAGTATATTTTTAAAAGTAAGTATGTACAGTAAAGGTGGCAATGAGATTTCACAGTACAGAACTCTAGAATTAATTATCACCTTAAGCATAAAGGTACAATAGAGCTTATCCGTTTTCTGAATATCTAGTAATCAAATTTTCGCTACACTTTGTAGGATGGTGTCTCTTTTATGCCCCTATCTTCCTATCAAAGGATATAAAATCAATTTGTATTATAAACATCTTATTTTTAATTTCAGGTAATATCTTCTGTATAGTGGAATAAACAGGGGTATTAGGAAGGATCTAGGAAGGTAGGTACTTTACCAGGTAGTAATATTCCAATGTTAGTCTTTATTTCATTTAAAGGATGATTTTCGTACATAAAATGTTCACAATTTTGGTTATGATCCATTTCTCCACATAGATTGATATTAAAATAATATTAGAGGTTACACAAAATGAAATTAAGACCATGATACAAAGGTAATCTAATCTTAATTTCTAACAAGGTTCAACAATACTTTTGAATGTCGTGCAACATTTCAGTTATTTTCATATGTGTTCAAACGAAGACTTACCTTTCGATGCAGATAGGATTCTAAGCAAAACCTGAAAAGAATTTATCCAATAAGCTAGCGTCATGCGATTCAACACAAGTAAGATATTTATCATACGATTATACTATTTGCCTTAGTGAAAAGGAACTGAACTTGAACTTACTATGAGAATATGAGTAAAGCAATGCTTCATGGTGACTTCAAAGAAGAACAACAATAAGAGTGTTGTTCCGTTGCTTGGTTTCACCACAACAGCCAATTCGCTTACAGGAAACTTTCATAAATATGTGCTGGTTTTGAAAAGATAATTTGCGCATCCTGAGAAACCTTTAGTCAAGAATATCTGTCAATAAAGACAAACTTAATACTAAAATTACTATTCATAGTATGCAACATTTTAGAAAGAAGCAACGTTAAATTCTAATTTTTTATGCAACTTGGGTATTTATTGTATTTTTACACTTTTCCTCATTTGTTATCTGTTTAGCAAGGGTTGTGTACAATTTTTGTGATTGACTAAGATTTGTCACTAAGTCTTAATCTATTTTTGTGCTCTGCAATATTTGTATCAATGCTTTGATTCTTTTGAAAATTGAAATTATACCTAATTGTATATAGAATTTAAGGTTATTTATGCATATTAATTTTTAGCAAATGCAAGAACAATAAAGAAGTATAAGAATCCCTTAAACCATTCATACACACATATAAATAAACAGAAAGGATATGGAGTAAATACACATAAGACAAAGTTTCTGCAAAACACGGTAATGCAAAGCAATGGAACTATCCTTTTGTTTTTGTTCTTCGGTCTTGAAGTCACCATGAAGTATTGTTTAATTTCTTCAATTTGGACGTAACTCAAAGACTTAAAAGCCAATGTAATGGGGATAATTTAAGTGCTAAATAATTCTCATAATATTAAAAGAATACAAGAACTTTATTTGCCATATATACAAAATTATGTATGTGACAATATAAAAATAATAGAATATAAACAAAGAGCAAATGATATTTATGATTCACTTGCCCTCATTTTTAATTACTTTTTCAAAAAGGAACCAAAATTTTCACAAGCTCTAGGTGGATGGGTTGAGGATGTACACTGATTTTCCATTTTCATGTAATTCACAAAAATTGGCATTGTTATTTAAAAAGCTGATAAAATGTATTCTTTATTCTTAGAGTTCTATTAATTTTACAATTTAATATAGAATGTGTTTCATCTAAATTTCAAATCGAAAACAACTAACAAGCGGACTTTCCTTAGCTTATTTGGGGCTATTTTTACTCCCTTTGG
>MJUU01061405.1:0-10982 GCA_002080025.1 Modiolus philippinarum
AAAAAAAACCATAACCCACCCCCCCTTCAGGTTAAATGGTCGGTCCCTTAATGTAGCCAAGAAATATTATCCTAAACCAGTTGATGCATTGTCTTCAGCTGTCTCTGAATACAAACTTATTAGACTGGCAAAAGACTTTATTCTTGAGCCAAATGAAGGCTACTTTATCGGGCAACTTGGGTTTACAAGGTAACCATCAATGAAGTTCCTGTACAGTGATTTGATAAGCCTCGTTTTACTACCTTAAAAAGACCGTTTCCCCTGGGACTTGTTCCCAAAATGTGACCACAGCTACCTTTTTTTCTTCCCAATTGTGTTGATAAAATTCCCAAAAGGAGTAAGATCGCATATTCAATTCTTCCAAATCATTAAACTGTTCTGGTATTTTAAGTAAATAAATACTTTTTACATGCATATTGCATTGAAGTGGCCCTACAGTGAATCCAATCCTGAAAACCATTTCTAGTGATATGGTTTTACAGTTTTTAATGTTTGAAGTTAATCTCTCAATTCATCGAAAATTGCACTATATTTTCCCAATCAAAAAGGCACAGGCAGTTTTTAAAAAAAGCAACAAAATCACTGCTGTAGGAGCTGATTGAAAAGCAGCTGTGGTTGTCAGGAACTGCAAGCATTGTGAGAGGTGTAAAAGTGTAAAATAACTAAAAAAAAAAAAAAACCACTTTAATCAAGACCAGATTTATTGAAATTTTTGCCCAAACCAGACTCGGGCTCGCTGCAGTTGATAGAGGGATAAATTGTTTCCTCACAAGAACCAACGCTATTATGGTTAGAAAAACCGAACAATTTTTTTTTTTACTTTGGGTCAATCAGAAAATGATTATTAAGGTATATGTATATGGGCAAACAAAATTTTTAAGTAACCTACGGGCTATAGCCGAATGGAATTATAAGTTTGCACTCTGTCCGTCAGTCAGCATCAGTTTCTGCACTTTTTAAAAAATAATGCCAGAGATTCACCTTATATTTTGTATGCGAGTTACAAGTTACAGATCAATTTTAAGTCCAGGTTGTTTACATACAAAACACTATATTAGTCTTAAAGAGGTTACAAACAACGGAACTTAATAAGAATCGGATCGTTGAGACATGATAGTGCAAACAAGAAAAATTACACGAGTCCATATCCCTTATTTGTTCATTAAAGATTACGCAACGATACCCACAAATATATTAATAAAAAAAAAAATAACAAAATAAATAATATATTCACAAAAGACAGAATTTTCAGAGATTTCCGTCACTGCCATATAAATTGAATTGAGCGTATTTGATGTACAACTCACTGATTGCCCCAGGTAAATTTAGTGACGTATTATAAGTTTATAATCTTGAACTCGATCGATTATATATAATAATGGAGAATTTTGAACATAATATACTAGTACTGCTTGAGAGTGTTGCAAATGAACAAATGGACATATTTACCCGAATATGAAAAAAAATCATTTAAAAACTGAATGCCCTGCAATTCCGTGAATATAAATACACCAAACCTTCATGCATTAACGTCTTCAAGGTAAACAACAACAGGGATAGAAAACAACTGTATTAACCACCGAGTCCCGAGGGAACTCCGGGGTATTTGAAATAGGACCTAGTATCTCCGTCTTGCGGGGTATGACCCCCTTTTAAACGGAACTGACCCCGAGGGAACCCCGGCTTATACAAATAGGACCCAGTCCTTGGTTGTGCGGGATGAATAAATACACAACCCATCTTTCGGATGGGATGTAAACTCAGGTCCACGTGTTGGAAGAAATGCCACGCTTCCTGCACGTTAAAGAACCCTTGTAGCAAGCCCCTTTTTGAGTGGTCCGTAGGTCGGTTACAAGGCTAAATTCCTCGCCCCTTTCGATTTGACCCTACTTTTCCACTGACAGTCGGAATTTCCCGTCCCATGACCCTTTCCATACCCCAAAGTGATTATTTTTTAACAAACTTGTAGCAGAAATATTGCTCAGTAGTCGTGAAACAATATTCAATCAATCTGTTAGCCACTGAAAACATGATTACTTTGACATCAACTAGCTTAACTGGATCAAAGCGATAAGGTATACAATTCATTAAATCAATGGTCAATTTTATCAACCCCATAACTGAATATCAAATGAACATCAATTTTGAACGGGAGCTTGCAGCTGCAGTAACACTTCCAACAAAACATAAAGAAGAACCATCTAGAACAGGTTCTGTCAATAAAAAATATAAAGCAATATGAATGAAAGTATTGATATTAACAACTTCCTTTAACATTGCAAGTCATACAGACAGTACAATAAAGACAGACTTGATGCCTATTTTTTAATCAAAAGTCGTAAGCACTGGGACGAGAAGAAAATGAAATACGAAAGTTATCAAACGACAAGAAAAATAATAAACATCAGTTGGACATATATAATTTTGAAACAAAATGTGTTTTTAATTAGTAAAGGTAAAAAAGGCGAAGCACTGTCAAGTAGGCTGGATTGGCAAGGACATGTGACTTGAAATGTATGAAAAATTTTCACTAAATGCTGGGCAAGTGGTTTACGAGTTGAAGCGAATTGACCCAATAAACACGGACCACTGGTCAACTAGCTGTTCATGTACCTAGACGAAGAAGAATATTTATTATGCCCCCAGATATGCCCCCAGATCGAGGATCGGGGAGCATATTGTTTTTGTCCTGTCTGTCTGTCTGTTTGTCTGTGCGTCCGAAACTTTAACCTTGGCTATAACTATATAAGGTAGACTTTTGATACTTGGCATGTGTATAGGTCTAGTCAAGAGGAACATAACTATGCAAAAAAAATAGGTCAAAGGTCAAGGTCACAGAGGTTAAAAAGGGGTGAATTTGGCTGTTTTCACATATTTGACTGTAGAATTCTTATTATTTATCGTATTGAGACGGGGTTTGTTTTATGTTATTGGTTATAAAATTGCGCAACTGGAAAAATGAAAGGATATGGAGTGAATGTACATGTGACAAAAACGCACACGATACATAGAAAACTCCAGTTTATCAAGTATGGATATGGATATATATGCATAAATATGCAAAAAAATAGGGTCGAAGGTCAAGGTCATAGGGTGAAAAGGGGTAAAATTGTGTATTCTCATATATTTTACTGTAGAATCTGGGGGTATATGTAGTGTTTCACAAACACATCTTGTTTTTTATTTTATTACAGTTTTTATGTAGCGCTTATCTAATAAAATTATCACGCTAAGCGCTGCACATAATTAAAATAGCATTAAGCATAAATAATAATACGATACAAAAACTAAACAGATCTAATCAAATTAAAATGTTCTGTTTACACCCACTATGTACAGGATTCGAAGGAAAAAAATCAGAAAAATAGGATATGTCTCAGAAAAAAAATCTATAAAAATAATAAAAAAATGTAACTTTAAAATTAAGTACAAAAATTTTTAAATGGAATGTAATGAATTAATAAATACGATAATAAAAGAAATCATACTAATAAAAATCAAAAATTATGCTTAGAGAACAAGCAAATATTTTGGTAAAAATAAGTCACAATTGAAAAAGAGTGGATTAGCAAAAATTTAAGAAAAGTATTGCAGAATCATTTAAATTAAAAGTATAAGCACTGTTTAAAAAATAAAGCAATAGTAATAATAATAATAATAATATTCTAAGATACATAAGAATATTATCACTGTCATTTAAACAACAATATTATCACAGACATTCAAACATCACAGTACGCCAGTTTAAAAATGTGAGTTTTCAAACCTTTTTAAAAACGAGGTAATGATTTTTCTTTTCGTAGATGGAAAGGAAGGTCATTCCACAGTGAAGCACCAGCTCTATCGAAACGCCGATCACCGTATGTCTTAGTTTTAAATCGGTAGGTTGCTGAATAAGGCATTCATTACCTGATCTAAGAGATCTACCTGGTATGTAAGGTTTGATCAGTTCTTCTAAATACGTGGGTGCTTTTCCGTTCGTCGACTTAAAAACATAAAGCAGGATTTTAAATTGAGGTCTATATTGCACGGGAAGCCAGTGAAGTTCTGTAAGAACGGTTGTTATTGAATCAAATTTCTTTGTCCTACTAATAAGTCGTGCTGCAGTGTTTTTGACGCGTTGTAGTCTAGATAGTAGCGTAGAGTTCACGTTATATAACAAAACATTCCCATAGTCCAACCTAGATGTTATAAGAGAGCTCACTAATGTTTTACATGCATTTTCTGTAATGTATGGTCTGATCCTCCCGATAGTTCTTATCTGATGGAAACATGATTTAGAGACGGCACTGACTTGTTGTTCCAGGCTTAAAGTTTTGTTAAAATATACACCCAAATTCTTCACACAGTCCGACTCTGTTTAAACAATTCCATCGAACAGAAGATTGTAAGGCGATACTTGTTTGACTTTGTGTTTGGGCGCATAGACAATGAGCTCTGTTTTGTCTTGGTTAAGTTTTAACAAGTTTTTCGACATCCAGTCCCTGATATCTGATCGACACGCCTTTAATCGTTCTGAAAGACTGTCCCAATCGCCTCCAGGTTTAATTACTTGATATGCTTGTGTGTCATCTGCATAAGAATGATATAGCATTTGATGTCTCTTGCATATTTCACTGACTGGCTTTGCATACATGCAATATAATTTCGGTCCCAAAACAGAGCCTTGAGGGACACCATATTTAAGACTGAAATCGTCGGACTGAGTGGTAACAATGGCAATTCGCTGTGTTCTATTTTGCAAATATGACTGGATCCAAAGTAGTGCACTATCGGAGATTCCAAATGAATGATTAAGCCGCTCTAAAAGTATATCGTGATCGATGACATCGAACGCAGCCGACAGATCGAGCATTAGGAGTACAACACAACAGTTTTTGTCCAAAGCAGAAACAATGTCATGATGCACACACAGAAGGGCAGTAGAATGCTTAGGTCGGTATGCTGATTGCATGTTATTATACAAGTTATTAGATTCAATGTGATGTTCCAGGCGAGAAGCAACAACTTTCTCTAAAACCTTCGACAAAAAAGTTAGATTTGACACTGGGCGGTAATTTTTTAACACTTCTCGGTCTAATGTTGGGTTTTTCAGCAATGGTCTTACTATAGCCTGTTTGAATTCAGTTGGCACATATGATTCAGATAAGGAACGGTTAATGATGTTCATAATTGCTGGTAACAGTTCATTCAAACATGATTTTAACAAATGTGTAGGCACGGGATCAAGTTCACACTGTTTTGATGGAGCAGATTGTATAATTTTCGAAAGTTCCGATGGAGACACTGTCTCAAATGACGATAAGGTATTTCCTTCGAACTTTTCGTCGGATCCCATTATTTCGCACATTGTAGTGGAGTTGCCGTTAGATACACTAAGATTAGTCCGAATAGTTTCGATCTTGTTGAGAAAAAAACCAACAAAATGTATCAGCAAGGTCATTCTCATTATTATGCGTTGGTAGGATTGTCTGTTGTTTTTCTCCCATTAAGCATCTACCAAGTCGGTACAGTTTTTTTCTGATCGCCTACGGACTCTTCTACTTTCGTCGAGTAGTAATCTTTCTTACACTTGATGAGAAGTTTGTTGGCCTGTAAACAAGTATCACGATGAATCTGTTTATGAATAGATAAGTTGGTTTTCCGCATAAGACGTTCCGTCCTGCGCCGATCTCTTTTGGCATCACGAAGTTCTTCTGAATGCCATTCGGTATTTGGTCTAACTTTATTCTCCTTTGACACTAACGGTGCGTGTTTATAGATCACCAATTTAATATTCTTGTCATATGCGTTGATCAGGCTTTCAAGAGGTTCCATCGTATCTTGTACAGGAGTAACAAATTCCAAAAAATCTTTACTAACATCAGCCAAAACAATATCTCGATATTTCCGGTAAGTCACATGTTTTCGACATTTTGGCGGTTTTGAAATTCGAAGATTCACAATAGGAGCAAAATGATCATCAGCAGCATTTCCATTTTTATCACATAAATACGGATCCTGAACTAAAGGTTCTTCCTTCAGAATTGAACTGTTTTCGCTTGTAATCATCACGTCCAGAGTGTGCCAACGGATGTGAGTGGGCCCATTCACATGCTGTTTTAGTCCATGATCTTGCAGTGTTGAGAGAAATATACACGCATCGCTATCGTTCCTATTATCCAAGTGGAAATTCAGATCACCTGTTATTACAATTTCGTCCTTAGTAACCACTATTTCGTCAAGGGATGAAGACCATTCATCAAAAAAGATAGACGTCTTGAGTTTGCTTACTCGTGACGGTGGTGGGCGATAGATTACCCCAGTCGGAAACTGTGATGTTTTGTCGATACCATGCACTCAAAGAGTTCGAAATGTGTGAAAGCTTTTTTCCTGGTAACAGTTTTTACATCCAATGTTGTGGTGAAAATGACGGCAACGCCGCCGCCTTTCCGGCTTTTCCGAGCATTGTGATGTAGATCGTAACCATCTAGAGTGATTTCTGAAATGACACTATTATCAACATCGCTACCTAGCCAAGTTTCAGTCAACGCTAAAATGTCAACACTGTTTGATGTGAGAAAGTCACAAATTGATGTTGTCTTGTTCTTGATGATGCAAATGACAAAGCAGTGTTGGAAACTGTACTCAGTGATGTTTTAATCTTGACTAAATTGTTTTGATCGCATCTGTTTTCATTGTTAATATTGACATGTTTTCGAACAACAGTTTCAATGGGTTTAACAATTTCGACTTGGACAAGATTAGTTTTGTCGACACCTTTCAAGTGATATGGTGACGGGCATCTAATTGGTGTGATAATTGGACGTATCGACCGAAAAAAGTTTCTCCCAGCTTTTGTACCACGTCTTGTTCGACGAGCGGGATTTAAAATTCACGTACTATGACACAGAAATGCACTGGACAAAGTATGAAATCTACAGCTGAAGGCATTCAATGTCACTCTATGTTTGTAGCAAAAACAGGCACAAATAACAAATGTCACGTGTGGGAGCTGCCAAAAAGCGCTAACCACTATTTCAATAACATCGATCACATATCCAGACGACCATTTCCCAGACCATTGACAATACCATAAAAAATACTAACACAGTGACACTCGCCATGCATCAAACAATTCGAAAGCGGTCGGATTGTGGCACGTGAATAAGGCTTTAATTTTAAAAAAAAGGAACCATTGACCACACAAATGTTATCAGAACATACATACCAGTGGTAGAGTCATCAGCTAAACCGATTCTTTATTTCCCTGAACCTGATGAGTCTCCTCACAGTAACTTCGGTATTATCAAGACTTCGATAGATTGGAAGCGGCAATATGGCATAAATTCAACTGCAGTCACATTAATCAGAGCACATGTCTGCTAAACCATCAAAATGAGAAATAAAAATGTCGGCTATTGCAGAGGCTGTTCTGGACAATTATCAAACTGCCAAATATAAAGTGGTAAAAAAACTGACCGTCCTGTACAAGCTTTGTTAAATGCATTGAAAAAGCAAATTTAGGTAAGCAATGAAGGGATAGGTGTCAAGGATACAATGCTTTCATGGACAACTTTTTTACTTCAACCTCACGTTCAGTTAGAGTGGACCCTGTTAGATGTCTAGCCCATCCCTGTTTGGTCGCTAAAACAGTCACGTTCTACTTAAGAGCAACCTAAAAGCCTACTGTTATTACCCCACCACTTACAGTAATTGAGAAAATATTCAAATCAGAAAAACTAATCTATGTTCATTAGACCATGAAATTGAGGTTAAGGTCAAAAGCGATATGGCAGACTGACATGTACTAACCAAGACCAAGCTATATACAAAATATTATTGGACATATCACATGTAGTTATTGAGAAACAGACTTTAGCAAAAAACTTCACCTGATCACTGGACAGTGAAATAGTGGTTAAGGTCAAAAGCAATATGACAGACTGGCATGTACTAACCAAGACAAAGCTATAAACCAAGTATCATTGACCTTTAGCTTGTAGTTATTGAGAAACAGACTTAAGCAAAATAACTTAATCTGGGCACTGGACTGTGAATTGAGGTCAAGGTCGAAAGCCATATGGCAGACTAACATGTATTGACCAAGATCATGCTATATACCAAATATCATTGACCTATAGCTTGCAGTTATTGAGGAACAGACTTAAGAAAAAAACTTAACCTGGTTACTGAAGTGTGAAATTGAGGACAAGGTCAAAAGCCATACGGCAGACTGACATGTACTAACCAAGACCAAGCTATATACTAAGTATCACTGACCTATAGCTTGTAGTTATTGAGAAACAAACTTAGCTTGTAGTTAATGAGAAACAGACTTAAGCAAAAAATCTTGACCTGGTCACTGGACCGTTAAATTGAGGTCAACGTCGAAAACCATATGGTAGACTGACATTTATTGACCAAGATCAAGCTACATACCAAATATCATTGACCTATAACTTGTAGTTATTGAGGTACAGACTTAAACAAAAAACTTAACCTGGTCACTGGACTGTGAAATTGAGGTCAAGGTCAAAAGCAATAGGGCAGACTGATATGTACTAACCAAGACCAAGCTATATGACCTATAGCTTGTAGTTATTGAGTAAGACTTCAGCAAAAAAAAAAAAAAAAACTTAAACTGGTCACTGGACCGTGAAAAAAGCCATAGGGCAGACTGACATGTATTAACAAAGGCAAAGCTATACACCAAATATCATTGACCTATTGGTTGTTGTTATTGAGAAACAGACTTAAGCAAAAAAAAATGTCACTGGAGCGTGTAATTGAGGTCAAGGTCAAAAGCCATATGGCAGACTGTTATGTACTAAACAAGACCAAGCTATGTACCAAATATCATTGACCTATACCTTGTAGTTATTGAGAAACAGACTTAAGCAAAAAAAAAAAAAAAAACTTAACTTGATCACTGGACCGCCAAATATAGGTCAAGGTCACACGATTTTCTCTCCGCCAGACCATATATGTCCAAGACCAATGTTGATGTCGATATCGACCAAAAAGATTCTAATGCCGATGTCGATATCGAAGTCTTAATAAATTGCTATAATGGAATAAATAACTTAAATTCAAATACCAATGTCGATATCGACGATATCGACAAACCAGATTCGATATAGACTCGATATCGAAGTCTTAATAAATTGCTTAATTACATGAACGAAATTTTTCTAATCTACGATTGGCTCAAAATTGACTTTGGGGTCACGTTATTATACGACAGTAAATGAATTTAGTACAAATGCATCATTTTTTTCTGCTTGCATACTTTTGTGCTAAAAATATAACAAAAGCGGCCAAGCGGAATACGATAGTGCACAGTTACGTCCTAAAAATAGAAATCGAAAGTAGTGTGTTTTTCCGACCAATCAATAAAGCTGTTTCTATTTTTAAGAAACCAATCAAAATAAAGGGTATAAAATGTATGTTGACAAAATGGATGAACCATCTGCCAGGAGGTTCGCAACAATTGATGAGTTCGAAGTACGGCAACTTTTGAAGGCAAGGATGCCAAAAGTACTCAACGTTCTACCAAATTTGCAGTCAAAACCTTCCGTGTGTATCTTCAGTCAAAACAATTACCAACAGAGTTCGAAAATTTATCAAATGAAGAACTTGACAGAATTCTTGGCAAATTTTACATGGAAGTCCGTCAGGAAAATGGACAAAAGTATAAAAAAACGAGTTTCTACTCACTATGTTATGGTCTTCAAAGACATTTATCGTTAACTAAAGACATAGACATTATCAAAGGTGCAGATTTCAGTAAATCCAAAAAGATGTTTGAAGCTCGACAGTAAAGGTGGAATTGACCATTTCCCCTAATTGATTAAAGTGATTTGAAGAAAATGTATGAATATTTCGACCTTTCTGACAATGTACAACTGCAACAAAAAGTATTTGTAGACATTCTGTCATATTTTGGAAGACGGGGTAGAGAAAACCTTGCTGATCTTCCAATTAATGACATTGCTGCAACAACAGATAGTGATGGTAAAGTGTTTTTATACCTGACTAAAGACGAGCAAACGAAAAATCACCAGCTCGACCCAAACTCAGCACAAGGGAGAATGTATGCCAGAAGTGGTAAGTATTTTACATGTGCACTGACAGTGATATGATATGGAGAAAATGCACATGAGACAAAGTCTAAAAATACACGATATGGTAGACCAAGCAATGGAACAACGCTTTTATTGTTGTTCTTCATCTTAAATGCTTTGTGTATTTCTTAGATAAAATTTTATGAGTTGCTCTTTAAAGGGAAAGTTCACTCAAAAAATTAAATTTGATATGTTATTCAAACATGTATTTTAAAACGTTGTTGCCGTGACCCGTTTTCAGATCTTAAGTGGTTATTGTATAATTTGTGTTTTTGTATGAAAATTTTAACAAGCAGGGGGCTGCCATATTGACTTCTTCCGGTACCTTATACAAGGCTGCCGGTACCTTATATAATATGATTTGATTGGTCAATACTCGATATCCATATACCATATAGGAAAAATAAACTACAATGTACGCTATCAATTTACTATCAAAACATGAACATCAAGTTAGGGAAAAAACTATTAATTGTCCGAATTTCGAATTTCTATTAGTAATAAAAAGAAAATATTAAAGAAACTAACCCTTTTTCAAAAGAATGTAAATTTCGTGCATACCTTTATTTTACTCCTTTCAAAAACGAATGTGCACACGTACGGATATTTTTCACGGTTAAGAAATAGTGCACTTACACTTCGTTGTTGACAAAACTTAATCCTCTGTAACATGTTGCCTTGTTAATTGTAATTGTTTATTGTCTTTGATTAAAACCCCAGGTGGCCCGTGTGACACAGATTAATTATTTGTTCAGGTGAATTTTTTGTTCAGGTGGTCACCTGTGACACGCACGCCACAGAACTTATTGCGTGTTTATTATGTATGAATATATGCTTGTAAACAAGTCAATTAATCATTTAGTCCATAGTCGGAAT
>MJUU01061405.1:11521-33468 GCA_002080025.1 Modiolus philippinarum
TTTTTTTACTATTGACCGATTCAAACCAGTGAATATGCTCAAATATACCAGACTTCAAAACAAAACAAAAATACTAAATGGCTAAATACACAACGCTTGCTGTACGGTGCAAGTTTGTCGTTCCCGACAAGAAGGCGGTTGGCCTTAACCCAAGAAGCTTCAATGCTCGACAACAAGCATAGAGGTCTCAATGTTTGTTTTTTATCTGTTTGAAAGTTAAAAATATGAAGATACTGTCCTAGTGAGCGAGGTTAAAAAAAACCGGAGTTTTTATTATGCTGATGTGCGTGATTAGGATTATGTGTCTTGTGCTTTTTTACTAATATGGAACTTCTTCATATTGTCCCGACTCAACACGTATTCTGATGAGACTTACGTGCTAGGCTCCTTATGCACTTAGGCATGCACGTGTCCTCATATTTCCACTAACTGCTATGTACGCAATCATATAATGGATCAAAACGTGTATGAAAAGGAAAAATTCTTCAGTCTTAGAAAAAAAACGTTTACCACAAGTAATAAGTAAACAAATAACAAACCAAGAAATCTTTAATAAAAATTAGAGACATATTTGCCACACAAGTGTCTTTTTTTATTTTTTTTTATATTTTTTTCAGTTAATTTTTTTTTCAATCGCTGAACTTTTGTACAGTACACTTCATGTACAACATAATCCTTAGTCACCTGGTAACGATGTTTATTGTGGTTTGTTTATTCTCACCAAAACTTTACCTCGCCTTCGCTAGGTGTGGCACACGTCTGTACACGTATTAAAGGTAATCACAAAATTTACCGCACGTGGCTTTAAGATATTTACAAGTTATAGAAGCAAAAGGTGTTATTATCATAAAACGGTGCTTTGTTTGCATTATAGTCTGAAAAGGGTGTTTTTGAAAAAAAAAACTAATATGAATTTAACAACGTTAATTTATTATTCATTTATACTGTATAATTATGTATTTCACAGAAAAATAATGCGAAAATTTTGCCGATTTCCGATCAATATATCAGCTTTTGTAATTAAAAACCTTTGCGCTCAAGTCTCGGCTGTAAGCTTGAGATCCGACATCCTTGTCTTGTAGTATCATATTTTCTGTTCTATCCGCTTTCAAATGCATCAAGAATACATCAAGCATTTTTTAACTAACTTGTTTCAAACCTATATTAGGCAAGAGCGTAACAGTCTATTTATTTCACGACAAATAATCTATTTAAGCCGCGAGTATGTTACGGAATAAAGTTCACTAGTATATCACCAACATAATAAAATGGAAGGTGTGCACTAGGACTTGCTTACACAAGTTCCCCTTACTTCTGACAGAGACATATAAAATGGTTTTATAATATGTCTCTGCTTCTGATAAGACTGACACATATTCAAGAAACAGGATTTTTAAACATAAACGGAATAAAAAAAGTCAATTTATTAACCCGAATACATATATCTTTATTATCAATAAACACAATTTCAATCTTGGACTAGTTAAATGTAGATTAAATTTTAGCTTCAATGGACAGTAGATCCAAGAAAGTAGGATAAATTCCTTGTTTTGTTGAACAAAATGTGTCAGTTTGTTCCTTGTATATTTTCTTAATATCCTCTTTATTCAGTATAGTTACTGAGATGAAATCTTGAATTTGAATTTTGAAATTGTACCCGGATAAAAACTTCAAGTGGGGAATTCTTTATATTTTATTTTCATACCTATTTGATCACCCCAAACTGATAAAATACATATATAGTAAGGCGTAATTTTGTAATTTGTGTAAGCCGACAGCTCTGCCCCGGGGAGAGTGCCGGACACATGCGTATATTGAGACGACAGTGAAATATACACAGACAGAATGTTTTACGACTGTTACAATATACAATCACCTCATGCAGGTATCACACAAATTAAAAAATATGTATACATATTCACATCTCTCTTGGAAATTACGGTAACGGAGATGGTTTAGAAATACAATATTATAAATATTATTCTGCTTGCACGATTTAGTTATTCTTTTTTGTTTAGGGAAGAATTCCTTTGAATCCTAGATTAATTTCATAAAAATGATGAAAATAAAGAAAAAAAACTAAAAGCAGATATCACGAGATTATTTTCAGTATTTTTATGTTCTTATTAATAAGAGAACGAAAATAATAAAACGATCACCTATTCAGATGCTAAAAAATAAGCAAAATATTTCGTTGATTTTAAATTATCATACAGGTAGGTGATTTTTGAAAAAATCAGAAAACCTGACCAGTACAACGAAAGTGTAATTATAAATTCCGCATGGCAACACAATGTTATTTTTATAATAATTGTACGTGTCACTTTTCCGCAGTATACATGTACAGCGGTAATTAGATGTTGTGATATCGATTGTGTCGCCACCTATGTATACATGGCGGACCCCCAGTAGTAATTTCTTGACATTTCTAAGTTCGTTTTTTGACTTTATAGATAAAGATATAATTTTTTGTCGATGTATCATCGATGTTTGACATGTAAATAACAGAATATCAAATTTTGATTTTTGACTGAACTTCCCCTTTAATTTTTAAAAAGGCCAAATTAATCCTGTGACATAAGCCAATATACTGGATATCCAAAATGTATGTCATTAAACAAGCAGATATTTGACAAAGTGAGTAAAGATATTACGTTTATTTTAAGCATAATTTGGCTTTAACATGTAAATTGGGCCATGCGATTCGTGTCGTGAAAATTAATTCTCCCTTGGAATTATGGTTTAGAATATTCGTTACTTACTCTTAAGTAAAAACAACATGTAAATTTTTTTAAAGAAGTTCCACTCTGACAGAATTTGGCTATAGTGTGACGCAATGTTACAGTGTCATGGGTTATTGGTTATGTTCATTGTTGCTACATTTGTACAATGTAAACTGAATTTTATTTTTCAAGCAAGATTTATTTGTAATATTGTAAATGGTAAAGCATGCACGTTAAATTAATGAAATTGACTCATGCACTGCAAGTATTTATAATTCAAACTAGCTATTTGTTGTTTTATTAATTTACTGAATATACAGAATTGATTAATTTTGTATATATATTTTGATGACTATTTCAGATGATCCAACTTGTCCTGTGCAGATCTTCATACGATACAAAACACAAAAAAACTCGAAATATGATCGATTGTTCCAGCGTCCAATGCGTCTACTTGTAGTTCAACTTGTTGGTATGCAAACCAAACACTCGGACATAACATGCTGGGATCCATGATGGGCACTATCGGTGAAAATGCTGGTTTGTCAAAACATAACACAAACCAGTTTACGATCTACGACTGTGCATATTTCAGACAGCAACAAATTTGCGAGTCGGCACATTACTAGTATCACAGGTCCTCGTTGAAGACTTACACCGGTTACACTGCTCCTACAATCAAACGCAAGATGTCAAAGACTGTATCGGAGACATTGTGTCCAAAAAAAAAAAAAAACTCAGCGCAATATCAACCCTCAAAAATGTATATTCACCTCGCCTAACGGCTTGGTGAATATAACATTTTCTCGGGTTGATAAATCCTGATAGCGACCTATATCAAAGTCATTAATTGTATAATAATGGAATGAATAACTTTAATTCAAATACCATTGCCAATATCGACGATACCGACAAACACGATTCGATATCGCCTCGATATCGAAGCATCAATAATTATAGTATAACTAATTGACCGTCATGAATATCAATAAAAATGAGTGCCGGACAACGCAGACGGGTTAAACGATTTGCGGTATAAACTAATATTAATCGTAACTAATATTAATCCTAATCCCATTTTAGTTTGATGCCACACGCAGTAAGATGTCGTCTGTTGTCTTCTTCAACCTAAAGCGACGCTCCGAAGTGTCCAGGTCTCGTATCAGTTCTAGATACCGTTACCACCATTATAAGAGGCGTCATCTCCATCTTCGCTCGAAATACAAAAAGCTAAGTTTAAAGAACTACGTTTACCATGAATTCTGTGTTGAACACATGTACAGTTACCCATTTATTGTTAACCCAGCTAAGACAGGTATTATCGGAACTCTGAACTTTGCTGCTACTCAATGTAAGGATTTTGCCCATTTTAAGTTACCTATGATGAATACAAAATGATGAAAGTTACAACCAAAGTTTTTCTAAGAGGTGATAGATCCAGTGGACGAATATTTTAATTGTATCTTGTTACAAAAAACTCTTGCAATGATGCAACTACAATTATGAACCAAGATCCTCATTCGTTTAGTTAAAGATTACCTCAGGATTCTCAAATTATTCATTGGATTACTTACACAAAAACTCAACTTAAAATTTGGCAGACTGCTGTGTCTTTTGAGCATTGAGGGAAGAACCCCTTTTAACCCCTGTGTCCCAACCTAAGCCAAGCCGGCTTCCCGGCTGCGGCGTTTGAGCTTTGAGGGAAGAAACGTCCCATTTTATGCTATCACTTGATTAACTAGCTCCCCGCTGGAGCGAGGTACGAGCGGAGTTGAGGGGGGGCAGGACCTTTTTCGGGACACCGGGATTTGCCATTTTTTAGCTCGGGAAAACGGGATTTGATAAATTTAAGTTCGGGATTCCGGGAAAAAAATATGTCGGGACGCCGGGATGTCTGTTATTTAAGCTCGGGATTTCCGGATTTTCAGTATCGGGATCCGGGATCCATACACAAGACCTTGTAAAAATCGATCAATTTTAGCTATTAACATGTAAAAAGGTCAAAATTTGTGTATTTATAATAAATTGATTGAATTCCATCGTGTAGACCGAATTATCTGTCGTTTACAAAGCTACTTTTATCATCTATGTTCATCTTTTACTGATCTGACTTTTTATTTTTGATTTTTTATTTTCAAAAAGTCAGATCAGTAAAAGATGAACATAGATGAGAAAAGTAGCTTACGACAGATAATTCGGTCTAGTCAATCAAAAGAACGAACAATCCATGGACAATGGCAACATCGGAAACACTAAGAAACAAGGACACCACTTAAGTACGGGACAAAACAGAAAAATGAAGACACACATACAGATGAACAACACGGACCCAATAAAAACCATGGGTGAGATCAGGTGTACCGGTAGAGTAAGCATCTCCTGCTTCTTATAAGACACCCGCCGTGTTGAACATGTCAAATCCGGTAGTAAAGTCAAATCCGATAGAGGAAAAACAAACTTTAGTTGCAGAGGGAAAGATCTGTTGTCATCTGGGAAACAGATATCCTATAGCGATCCACAAGATCGTGATGTCGACCGTAAAACTTCTGTAGTGATAACTTTAAGTTTTTGTTAACGTACCCTTGCTTAAGTAGTCTATTTGTAAGCAACTGAGCTCTATCAAGGAAGTCACTGTAACGAACACAAGCCCTTGAGTAGTGAATGAGTTGTGAGATATAAACTCCATATGCTGGTGCTTTTGGAATGTTGCTACAAAGAAAAGGGAAGTTGACTATTGGAAAAGTGAAGTCATCGCGTTTGTCATACAGGCTAATTTGTATTGTACCTCTGTTGTCAATTTCAAGATGAAGGTCAAGGAACGAAGCCGATGTGGAAGTATCTGTAGTATCCTTAATTTCAAGCTCTTTTGGATAAATAAGATGAAGAAAATCACCAAAGTGAGGGTTGTTTAGTGATAAAATATCATCTATATAACGGAAGCTGAAATTAAAGGACTGGGCCAGTTTTTTGTCTTTATTTTGAAGAAGCCCTTCATTGAATTCAGCCTCATAAGAATTGAGAAACAGATCGCCTAAAAGAGGTGCACAGTTTGTGCCTATTGGAATTCCAATGGTCTGTTGAAAAACAAGTCCTCCAAACTGGACAAATACATTTGTCGATCAAAAACTCTTAACATTTTTATTACTTCTTCCGCTGTGTATTTTTTCTGTGATTCTGAGTCATATTTCACAAATTATGCTTGTTCTCTGCCTATGACAATGTACTTATATCTTCGTTCGCCGTTCTTACGGGAGAAACATCTATGAATTATATCTTTCAGCCGAGATTTCAGTTGTTCATGAGGAATGGTAGTATAAAGTGTGGAGAAGTCAAATGTTTTAATGCTGTTGCAATGCAATACTGATCTAGATTTCAGGATGTCAAGCAGATGAAAATTTGTTCTTCCTGAAAAAAAGGTGTTTAATAGTCATCACATCCTATATAATACCGGCTATCGGTTTAGCAGATTGGATAGCATCTGTTGTCACGGTTGCCATTTTAAACAACTGAAATTGCTATCTTGAACAGCATTTTTTTTGCATTGTTGAACATCTGCTGATTAAGATAACAATCTCCACTGTATAAAATGGCAACCGGGACAACAGATGTTATTCCATCTACTGAACCGATAGCAGATAATATGGTGTTATCATGCTCCATTGCTTAAATGATGCATTTTGGGTAGTACTAGAGCCAGGGTATTCAGACAAAAGTTTGTTGCTTTGAACTACATTTTACACTTCATTGAATATCATTGAACTTCAGCTGGTTTATTTTTCTGATGCGGTACGTTCATATATCTGCCGCTACCAGTCTAGCTTAATACCTATTCTAAGGTAAGTTTGATAATGAAGAATTGAAACTTTTAAGCATAAATTATGAATGTTTATGAGACGTAAACTTATAAGACTTAGAAACAATTTTCGGGAATCATTTTCTTACACCACCAGGGAACTACATATTGTGTTATCTATATCCCTGGTATCACAAATTCAGTTTGAGCAGCCATCTTTAGTTTCCTGTCTACAGAATATGGAAGGCAATTCGTATTGGAAGACATATAAAGTGTTCATGTGTTGGCTATTATATTTTAATTTGGGACATGAATCACGACTATCTGTTGTGACTCTGTTTTCCTAGGGAATAATTGGAGACCATTGGACATTGTTGTAGTACTTATTTTGACACTATGGTAGCATTTGTAGCATCCATGATCACCTAATAACTAATAAACTTTCAGAAAACAATCTCAATTTTAGCGGGATTCGGGATTTTCTAATTTTAAGTCCGGGATGACGGGATTTTGTAAAAATAATTTCGGGATTCCGGGATCAGACCCCCTCCTGCCCCCCCTCGGAGTTTAGGCGTAAGCCGTGGGGGCGCCCGTTCTCTATCCCCATATGGGGGTGCTAAACGTTGAAGAAATACTGTCAAACAGGATATACAGTCAGCATGAACACATATGCAATCAGCATGAGCATTTGCTAGCCACAAATGTGTGTGTTTATGTGTGTGCGTCCGTCGTTCTACTAGGGTGGTGAAAGGCCAGTACTATGCTACATCTTTGATATCCCCAAACAAATACTATCTGTTCAAGATGATGTTACGATATCTTGACGATGCTATTTATCGACAAGTACAGTTTGAACATAAGCGTTTTATACGATATAGTAACAATATTGATGATATCGTCGATATCGACAAAGAAAAACTATCTTTATCATGATTGTCGATATCGTTACGATATCGTAAAGATGTTGTATACATCGACAAGTTCAGCTTAAACATAAGCGTTGTTACAATGTAGTTACGATATCGTGACGATGTTGTCGATATCGACAAGTACAGTTTGAACATAAGCGTTTTACGATGTAGTTACGATATCGTAACGATGTTGTCGATATCATAAACATAAACAAGTTTAGTATAAGTCTTGTTGACGATGTTGCGTGGATATCGTAAGGATGTTGCCGATAGTGTTGTGGACGATATCGTAACGATATCGTGTCGATCTTGACGATATCGACGAACAAGTGCTGATTTAATGTTAGTGCTAATGACAATGTATAATAATGTTGAACTTAAATTACGATGTTGTTACGATATCGTAACGATTTTGACGGTATCGTCGATATCGACAAGCAAGTGCAACCCATCATCACCGTTGTAAATATTCTTGTAAATAATGTACAGTTCCATCATATAATTAACGTTGCCATTAGGAACAGTTTAACGATGTCGACGATATCGTGACTACATTGTGTCTTGGACATACTAGTACCTCCGCCAGACAGGGTTTGCCGTAAGCTATACATGGACTAAATAAAAAGATCCTACAACAAAGGGTTCTATAAAATAACTTGAGTTTACGCCGTCGCCGTCATACTTTGCACGCCTATGTCTCGCTTTCCGCGACTTTCGTCGCGGGCGAGACAAAAATTATCGAGTTGTCAGCTGTTGGACTGTCAGAACAAATCGAAGGCATTTAGTTATCACAATGTCAACAGCAACAAAATCGGACTCCTGGATGAGTGCAGAGATTTTAGTTCAAAAGGATTGGTAGAATGAATTAGAACAAATTTACATAAAAGAAGTAAATAGCAAGAACAAAGATTTACATTTATTTGGCACAAATGCAATTACATACAGAATTGCGACAACTTCTATGTCAACAAGATTATGCAACTTGAAGGACAACATCAAACCAGATGATGTGCTTCTAAATGAGAACAGGAGGATTTACCGAGGGAGTCTTTTATTATTTTGGTTTGAAACAAAATGATAAACTATTTAACCAAATGCGAACTTTTTATGACATCAGCATCAGTTTAGTGTCATACGATTGGAAATTACTTATTGTTTTTATGTTAAAAGAACAAATGGTAAACTGTTAAACCAAATGTGAGCTTTTTATGACCTCAGCTACAATGTAGTAACATAAGATTGAATAATACTTATTGTATTGCTAGAACTTACAGGAACTAGTAATTATTAATACAAGATTATATTGCTAGTAAAACGATTTATACTCTCTGCTTATACATACATTTTAATTATGAAAGTTTAAGATTTTGTGTACATTAACCCCCCTCCCCCCCCAAAAAAAAAAACAAAAAAAAAACACACACACAAACAAGAAAACAAAATGATGTCGTTAATGTTTACAGCTTTGTTGTGTTACACATCTTTTATACACTAAGTTGTTGGGACAACCAATATTGAATAATCAACAAATTATTTTTAACAGACTTTATCAGGACCAGGATTAGTTAAGAAGAAACTTTATTATGACTGAAATAAGTATATTATCATTTATTTAGTTAAGCAGAATTTTGTGTGACCTTAAGGAATTTTCATTGGTGAGAAGTGTTACACCAAAGTATATACCTCATCCATGTCAGAGAGAAATGGCAGAACAATCCCCGGGATTTTCAAATGCCTTAACTGATGCACAACGAAGCAAAATATAAGGACTGCATCAAAATAATGATCAAGTACGAGAAACTAGGAACTGACACATATACAAAGCATATGATATGGCTGTTAATATCTATTAATTCCACAATTCTTAGCATGTTTTTCAATGTCATTGGAGGAGACCAACTAGAGTAAGACTCATGGGGGCAAAAAGTATACGAATACAGATAACTACACATCATTACATGAAAAGAACATGGTGGAATCTGAAGTCAATATTTTTTGGCAGATTTTATTTCCCCAGGACTGCCCACCGGAATATAAATAAAATTCTGATTCTGAAAGCAGATTTTACCACCATAAACCTATAGTCTGTTAGTTATAGCACACGAACCAAGTCTTTTTTAAAAAAGAAAATCAGGAGATAAATGTACTGCTAATTAAGATTTGTAGATAAGTTGTGGTTGCGAACTCATTATACCTAGTTATGCACAAGCAGAGCAAGATTATATGAATGAAACACCGGTGAAAATGCAAGATAGAGAAACACCAAAAGAGAAGATTTTATTTATCTCACGATGATTTCCCGTTGTAGAACCTTTAAAATCTTGCTCAAGGCTATCTGAGATTTCTAAACTTTGCATTTTCACAGTTGTTTGAAAGTTTTTCTCACATTTATATAAATTGTCCGGTTATTAACATCTGACATTCATTCCATGGCGACGTCAATGGCAATAGAACTAGTTGTCTGGTTATTTTCTAGGGTACAAGGAAAGAATATCGAATTGAGAAATAGATTATTGCAAGCGGGCTCTATGCGAATAAGAACATGGGCAGATCTTATATTTGTCAATATATTATACCGAGCGATAGCGAGGTTTAAAATGAAGACAAATGTAAGTTCTGCCCATGTTCTAATTCGTATAGATCCCAATTGCAATAATCAATTTTGATTCTAATATATTTAACAAGCGTTTTGAACATTCGAAGCGGCTCTAAGAAGGCAATATTGGGTTTGACACTATAATTAAAATTTGTTAGTTATGTTATATTTGAAGCCAAAAAGGAAAAGAAAAGAAATAAAACTCATATTTATCATTTAATAAACATTAAAATGTTTAAATCCTTCACAGAGCATGATATGCTACATAGATAAGATTTCATAACAACACCACAATTGTTGCTAAGTTATGGTTATGTCAATTTCAGTAGTTGTTATTAATTTCTATTATTGTCATTATTTAATGCAGCTTTCGGGCGATTTATTCTTTAAAACTTTACTTACACATGAATACCGAGTGAATAAAATGGGAAACTGTACATTAGGAATGTCCTTTTGTAAAAAATATACGCATGTGCAAAAAAATATTGTTGGAATTAGAACATAGCTTTGTTTCCAAAGCCAAAGAAGAGTCATATAAGAATGGAAGTTTAGGTTTGCACTCTGTCCGTCAGTCAACATCAGTTTCTGCACTTTTTAAAAAAATGCCAGAGATTCATCTTATACTATAAGCAGCAGATCAGGTTAAAGTTCAGGTTATTTACAAAACAATATATTAGTCTTTAAGAAGTTACAAACAAGGGAACTTAATTAGATTCGGATCGTTGAGACATGACAGTGCAAACAAGAAAAATACACGAGTCCATTTCCCCTTACTTGTTCAAGATTACACAACGATACCTACAAATGTGTTAATAAAATAAACAAGACAAAATATTCAATATAATCACAAGTGACAAAATTTTCCGAGATTTTCGTCAGTGCCATATAAATTGAATTGATCGTAATTTATTGACGTATTATAAGTTTATAATCTTGAACTCGATCGATTATGTATAATAATTGAGAATTTTGAACATAATACTAGTAATGCTTGAGAGTGTTGCAAATGATCAAATGGAAATATTTACCCAAGAATCAAAGGAAAAAAAAACTAAAAACAAAGAAACAAAACATTCATTTAAAAACTGAATGCCCTGCAATTCCGTGAATAAAAATACACCAAACCTTCATGGATCAACGTCTTCAAGGTAAACAACAAGGATAGAAAACATGATTCCTTTGACATCAACTAACTTTATTGAATCAAAGCGATAAGGTATACAATTCATTAAATCAATGGTCAACTTTTATCAAGCCCATAACTGAATATCAAATTAACATCAAATTTGAACGGAGTTTGCAACTGCATAACACTTCCAACAACACATACTGTATAGCGGGTAATTTTCGCGGATGGACTAAAATCGCAAAAATAAATTCTGCGAATATTATATGTATTATTATGATATATATAGGACATTTGATAGTCCGCGAAAATTTAAAACGCTGAAAATTTTTGTATACTTTTTTCATTCAAATCCTCGAAAGATAACCCGCTATACGGTAAGGAAGAACAATCTAGAACAGGTTATGTCAATATAAAATAGAAAGCAATATGAATCAAAGTATTGATATTAACAACTTCCTTTAACATTGCAAGTCATACAGACAGTACAATAAAGACAGACTTGATGCCTATTTTTTGATCAAAAGTGGTATGCACAGGAACGAGAAAAAAATGAAATACGAAAGTTAGCAAACGACAAAAAATAATAAACATTAATTGGACACATAAAATTTTGAAGATAGAATTCTGACAGGTTCTGTCAATAAAAAATAGAATGCAATATGAATCAAAGTATTTATATTAACAACTTCCTTTAATCTTGCAAGTCATACAGACTGTACAATAAAGACAGACTTGATGCCTATTTTTTAATGAAAAGTCGTAAGCACAGGAAGGAGAAAAAAAATGAAAGACGAAAGTTATCAACAAACGACAAGAAAAATAATGTACATCAATAGGACAGATATAATTTTCACAAAACTCTTTTTAATAAGAAAGGTAAAAAGGGGAAGCAGTGTTAAAAAAGGGCAAGGAAATTTAATGTAAAATAAAAAGAGAAATTTTCACTAAATGCTTGGCAAGTTGTATGAGTTTTCCAAAATGAAGGGCATTGACCTAATAAACACGCACCAGTCATCAACTAGCTGCTCATGTACCTAGACGGAAGAAAAATGTCCAGACGACCATTTCACAGTTCATTGACAATGCCATCAAAAATACCAAATACAGTGACACTCACCAATCATCCAACAACTCGATAGTGGTCGGGTTGTGGCTCGTGATAAAGCTTTAATTTAAAAAATAAACCCACATAACAAAGGTTATCCGAACAAACTTACCAGTGGTACAGTCATCAGAAAACAGATACTCTAAACCGATATTATCCGCTGATCCTGATAGGTCTCCTCTGATAAGCCAAGACCGGTAAATTGGATGCAGTAATATAGGTTCGGCAATCGGGACTGAACAATTATAGGATTCGGCAATCTGGCATGAATTCAAAATGCAACAACATTAGACGGAGTACATGCCTACTACACCCTCAAAATGGGGAATAAAATGTTGGCTTTTGCAGAGGCTGTTCTGGATAATTATCAAACTGCCAAACCGTCCTGTACAAACTTTGTTAAATGCATTGCAAAAGCAAATTCAGATGTCAGGGATACAATCCTTTCATGAACATATTATTTTTAATTCAACTTTCAGTTAGAAAATTATGCAGTTGTCGGTTGTTAGACTGTCGGAACAAATCGAAGGGGTTTGGCCATCACAATGCCAACAGCAATAAAAATCAGGCTCCTGCATGATGTGGAAATTTTAAGGCGAAAAGGATTAATAGAATGTATAAGGACAAATTTACATAAAAGGAGAACTAACAAGGACAAATATTGTCATTTATTTGGCACTAATGTTATTATATGCAGAGTTGGGACAACCACTATGTCAACTAGATTATGCAACATGAAGGACAACATCAAACCAGAACATGTGCTTCTAAATGAGAACGAAAGGAGAAATGGAGGGAGTCTTAAATTATTTTGGTTTGAAACAAAATGGTTAAATGTTTAACCAAATCTGAACTTTTTTTGACATCAGCTTCAGTTTAGAAGCAAAAGATTGGAAGTTACTTACACTAAAAAGTACCAATGGTAAACTGTTTAACCAAATGTGAACTTTTTATAACAACAGCTACAATGTAGTAACATAAAATTTGATATTACTTATTGTTTTGCTAGATACTATAAAGTACTTAGCCTAGTAATTATAAATACAATATTATATTGCCAGTAAAACGATTCATACTTCCTGTTTATACATAAATTTTACTCATGTTAGTTGAAGATTTTGTTTATATTAAACAAAAAATAAGCTGAACATAAGCTGAAACTCTTTTTGTTTCTGATGTCGTCAATGTTTACAGCATTGTTGTTTTACATATCTTTGATACATTTAGTTGCTGGGACAGCCAAATATGGCAACCAAAGGACACATCAATATTGAATAATGAACATATTATTTTTTAACAGACTTTATCAGGACCAGGATCAATTAAGAAGAAACTTTATTATAAATGAAATAAGTATATTAATATTTATTCAGTTAAGCGGCGAAAAATAAGTTATCTAGCCTGCAAAATTTTGAAAATTAATAATCTGGCTCTACCTAAACTGCCAGGCCACCCTCCCCCTCAGAATCAAATGGTCGTCCCCTAAGGGATTGGTGAGAAGTGTTACACCTAAGAATATACATGTACCTCATCCATGTCATAGAGAAATGGCAGCACAGTCCCGGGATTTTCAAATGCGTTTGCTGATGCACAAAGAAGCAAAATATAAGGACTGCATCAAAATAATGGCGAACTACGAGAAACTAACAACTGAAACATATACAAAGTAGATGGTATGTCAGTCAATATCCAAAAAGTATAACAATGTTTGAACAATTCTTAGCATGTTCAGTTAATGGATATACGAAATGAGCTTGTAAAATATCAACATCGGAGAAACCCCGCTCTAACAGTAGTTATTCAGGAGGTAGCACTTTGAAAATGCAGAAATTGCCATTTTGCAATTATCAAAATTTAAAATTAATTATCCAAATAATACATGTATACATGTATTGAAAAAAAAATTAAACATGTTAAAGGTTTCAATACAAGTAAGAATATTATATCTCTAGATATCTTCTCTAGTTGTGTAATTTCAAAATATAATAAAGGAGTCGAAACTAAAAGGGCTCTTATTTTAAACTTAATGCTGAGTTGTTATTTTCTTTCTTAAAAACATTATTGTTTTATAAATATATACATAGATATATATCTAGGATTCATAGTACAAAGGAATTTTATATTGTCATTGGAGGAAACCAACTAACTAGAGTAAGACTTCAGGGGGCAAAAAAATTAACGAATACAGGCAACTACATCTGAGAGCAGATTTGAGAACCTTTAACCTATTGTTGTGTAAGTTGTAGCACATGAGCCAAGTTTTTTGAAGTAAATCAGGAGATACATGTACAGCCAATAACGATTTGTAGACAATTTGTGGTTGCAAATTGAGTATACCTAGTTATGCACCAGCAGAGCAAGATTATGAATGAAACACAGGTGAAAATGACACAGAAATCAAAGACACCAAAAGAGAAGATTTTAATATTAATCCTACTAGGCTTCCAGTCGTAGAACCTTTAAAATCTTACTCGAGGCTATGTAAGATTTCTAAACTTTGTATTTTCATAGTCGTTTGATTATTTTTCTCACATTTATATAATTTTGTTTTAACTATGAACAATACTTATCCCGAATTCCTATCGTTATTTGTGTTTGTCTCTTGTTTTCATTGTTGTTTTTCTGGTGCAGTTTGCTTGTGGATTGTGGCATGTGATTGTGGTTCCTGGCCATTGTAGGTGTTTGCTGTTTTCCTGTTTTTGTAATATTAACATACTCTGGCGATGTCAATGGCAACAGAACTAATTGTCTGGTAATTTTCTAGGGGGACAAGAAAATAATGTCTTGCTCGAACTGACGTATACTTTCAGCCAGAAAAAGTATTCAATATTTACTTCTATTTAGTTGAACAAAAGACATTTATTTATAGAATGAAGGAAATTGTTTTGAACAGATGGTGTTTATCATGACCATTATTACACTATCATGAACACAATTACAACGAGGGGGTTGATCGATCTCGGGGTTGTTAAGTTCGGTTTTAATCGAAATCAAAAATTCAACAGTTGTTTCATTATAATGAAATACAGATGTTGTCAGCCATTCTAGTTGTCAACCAGAAATGTGCAAATGAGATCTTGCAATATGAAATGAAGCTTTTACAATTACATCCTTACCATACAAAAAAAATCCTTTATAAAATGTATGGGTTACGCAGATGTATTTCTTAAACTACCATGCATCCTTTTTAGCTTCTAAAAATTCTCAACCTGAGACGAAGATATGAATTACATCTTGAAATAATTTAATTGCCGACTTTGCCGTGCGAGAGATGTATGCTCTGTATACATTTAGGGTATGGTGAACTTGTGTTTGAGAGAATTCTCATATGAATGCACTATTACACTTTCAAATTTTGGCATTCTATTTTTGTAATTTCAAAATGTGATCTGACCACCTGTTTATATTGCCAACATCTCCCTTATTTATAATGCCAAGTTTTCTCACAATCGACTTGATGAGTACCCTGTGTTTGTCCAGATGTTGTGATTGTCCACCATCTAGGGACACTGGTGCTTTTGTTGGGCAAGGGATGACGGTAATTGTTAGAACACATTGCCAGTTTTCTAAATGTTTGTTGACAATCCCGCATCCATGGCCAGAATAAACATGGATGTAGCGTTGCTCGACATCTAGCAATGAATTCCACTCAAACCGGTGCTTGAGGCCGTCTTGAACTTACTATGAGGTATGGGCAAAGCTCATTGTTGAAGGCCTCATGGTGACTTCAAGATGAAGGACAACAATAAAAGCGTTGTTCCATTGCTTTTCACCATGTATTTGTAGACTTCGTCTGATGTGCATTTACTCCATATCCCTTCATTTCTTATTTATAAAATATTCTACTTAACATAATTATAATTCTTTCAACAATATCGAAGATCCGAATGCTTCCTCCAAATTTCGGTTACCTATAACATGTAATAAGCAATAAACAACAAATATTGATCGATATGACGTTTTAATAAAGACAAAATATATAACAAAGTCAAAAATAAAATATATTACTAGAACTTGTCTGATAATTATGAAATCCACCAGAATATGTCCAGATAACGAGGGGTGGACAGGGGATGTCTTTCTCCTGTCCCCTTTCTTCTTCTCCCGCCAAGTGTCGCCTTTTTCCCGATCTACCTTTTATTTTATCCCTTTTTCCTGCCTCTTCTGTCCTTCCCCGCTTTACCCTGTCTGTCTTATCTCTAAAGAATCAGAGGATGAAACCCGAAAAATCAGAAAACCGTGCCGCATACTTTTAGAGCCAAACCTAACTACGTCATTGATACATATTTTTACTTAGGTTTCTCAGACTCAAAACATATACACTACGCCTTTTACGCGTTGAATGTTATTTTAAATATGCTAATTTTAAGTATTTCTATAGCATTTATAACATCATACAAAAATTTGCTGACAACATTTATCGTAACAATCTTCTATAATGTCAAGTAAGCTGATTTTGCAAACTTTATTCATGTTTGCATATGCTGTAAAACAGATTTTACTGCACTGATGAGACATAAGCAGAGACAAAATTTAGTTATTTCGGTTTTTAAGTTAATTATTTACAGAGAAAATCAAGAATCCAGTATAACTTGATTTCAACTTAAACGTAGTGCTTATTCCTGAAAACGACCAAAATTCTCGCTACGATGAAAACCCGACCTAGTAATGAAAAAAGGTCATTGGACAGTCTCAAAGTGACATCAAAAATTTTTCTCTTTTGTATTGATTGATTGATTGAAAATTGTTTAACGTCTACTGTGCAATATTTCAGCTGTATCAAGACGAGATCAATTTTGGAGTATGGAAACGGTCATGGGACGGGAAATTCTGACTGGAAAAAGGGTGAATCGAAAAGGGTGGGGAATTTAGCCTTGTAGCCAATCACATACGGACCATTCAAAAAAGAGCTTGCTACAAGGGTTCTTTAACGTGCAGGAAGTGTGGCATTTCTTCCAACACGTGGACCTGAGGTTACATCCCATTGGAAAGATGGGTTGTGTATTTATTCATCCCGCACAATTACGGACAAACAGTTTTGGAGGGGTTGTACCCCGAAGACTGGAATACTGGGTCATATTTCTATATCCCGGGGTTCCCTCGGAGTCAGCCCCATTTAGGAGGGGTCATACCCCGTAAACCGGAGATACTTGGTCCAATTTCTAAACCCTTCGGGGCTTCTTTTGCATTGAAAAGGTAGACCCGCTTTCTATATTGAAGAGAAGATCCGCTTTGAATTTAAAAGTCAGACCCGCTTTGCAGAAATCTAAATGAGTTTAACAACCTAAATAAGTATTTCAGTGGAAAAAGAACAGCACACTTTTTTAAGAGGAACTATGTTAGCCAAACAAGGGTAAGGCTAAAACGAAAACATAACAAACGCTAAACTTAACCTTGATTGCCCAAGTCGCACTACAAGGCATGCTCAGAAATGAGGATATACAACTAGCAGTGGAGTGATTGGAAGCTTACTACAGACCATGTTTCTCTTACTTAAAGGAGACACAACAGTCAAATCAATATTAAACACAAACGTTACACCATAAATCCCGTTTTCTTAGCAATTGATGGGACAATCTAAAAAAAACTGGATATGAAGTAGACGACAAGGCGAAGAAAGTTGTCGACAATGTTGCTAATGTAATGTATAAACACATCAGATCGTGGCGAAATTTAACGATTATAACAAATAAATAAAAAAAAGATATCAATATTAAACCGTATAGCCTTATACAAGTTAACTATGTGTAAAGTACTCAAAACATAATAGAAGAAGTGTTTGTTAGTTTGGTTTTTAAAGACATATGTCAGCATTCATTTATTCGATAGTTCAGATTTCTGGAAGGAAGGCATAATCGATCGACCAAGATGACCCCGAAACATTGGAGGAATTGTTGAGGCAAACATCCCGTGACCACGGGAAAATTGATACAGTAACTTTGAGTCTAAATATGTAGGGTGGAAAGGCCTCCGACTTGGTCTCATTGCGTTTTATTCGGTTTATGATACTATAGGGAAACGGGATAGAGAAAAGGGAAGTTTGGGTACCCATAAACCGGTTTTACCCCACCACTGGCTTTTGCTAGTGCCGGTACCAGGTCCGGCTATCCCGAGTTCCTATCGTTATTTATGTTTGTCTCTTGTTTTCATTATTGTTTTTCTGGTGCAGTTTGCTTGTAAATTGTGGCATGTGATTGCAGTTCCTGGCCATTGTAGGTGTTTGCTAATATCCTGTTTTTGTAATCAAAAGCCTTATCAAAGTGTTTATAATAATCGAACAAAAATCACAGAACTCGAATGGAAACAAACATATTGAAACACAGATGTGAACAGCAATGGTGTCGCTATTATCAAACTTTTATGGACAAATGATGGCAGGATATAATCCGATGATGATGATGTCACAACAGTTTATGCCATATAATTTTAACATTGGTCCTACACCTAGACCCAGATATTATAATTATAATGGACACAGCAAGATATACTGGTCATGCTTGTATTTGTCTCAAGTCTGTTTGTGATGCTACAGGGCATCTGATAAAAGATTGTGCAAAACTTAAGGTAGATCGGTAGTCTTCCGCCATTTTCAATTTGTTATTTATGCTATGGTATTATCTGCTTTTTAAATATGCAAATATTTTTATTAGTAATGAATCAATCAATATTATATCCATAATACAAAATGCACAGGACCTACATGGACTTGATTTCACATGTCTTTATCTAATTAGACTAGGTATGGCAATTAAATAAATTGGAAGACGATTTTTGAAAAAGGGAGATAATCTGATAAAAATATTTTACAAAGATATCACTATGAAAATTCACATTTAACAAATTATAAAGAAAACAAAGTCGGTGATCCCCATTTTTCTTTATATTTTTGAAAGTATGTTTAAAGGTCTAACACATGTGTAAAGTAGAAAGAAATCTATGGGATAGTTTTACAGAAACCAACAATATACCTGTTTTTCCCTATATATTCATTAGAAATATTTGATTATTTTGATTATTTTAAAAACAAGCCCGTTGACCCCCCTTTTTTTATTTTTTCATTTCCATGCTTATATAATGATTGTTTGTTAATTTGACTTTGAATAATTTTTAAGGAATTTGTTAGAAAGCACTGAAGATTAGGTGGATGGACGTGAAAAAGGAACAAAACTTGTTTTTATGTTATCTAGGAAATTATGTTATATTTAAAACAGATTTGTTTAGTAATTTAGAATTGTGGATAGATATGAAATAGACTATTGTACTGAATTGTTACCAGTATTGTGAACTTTTTTATAACTTTTAGAATTAACCACAATTTTTTCATTTGCATAGAGATACTAATCTCCAGTGGACATTTGTTCACATTGGCTATGAGAATGTGAGGGTTTCCTTTCTCTATGCTCTAAATTGAATACTGGAGATTTTTTGGACAGGTTGTGTAAAATGGCGGAAATAATACCACCATCGATTATCGGATTGTTGTTACAGATGATAATTTGCTTAAATAAAGGGAAGCCATTTTATCTGGTTCTATGAAGGGGAAAAGTTTGGTGATTATTGGTTCAAAGGTTACAACACTCCAAAACAATCCCAGACTTCCCTATGAAAAAAGTGTTAAAATTTCATAAAGACTGGTAACACATCTATTCTGTATGCTTGGGAAAATCAGGGTGGTAAGTCATCTTCGCTGAATTTATTATGAAAAGGGTGTTACAGTTTGTTTTTGAACATTATACCTATCTTTCTATGCAATATGTACCTTCAGCAGGCAGTGAGGCAAATTCTTCATCTGGGTTATTCACATGTCAGACTCTATGATTTCTTCGACGTCATGGATGAAAGTAAAATTAGCTTATGGACCGCATACAGTTGACTTAATGGCTTCCGATGCAAATGATATATGGCGTTACCGGAAGTTTCTCTTAGATATTACAGTAAAGAACCGTCCACTTTCAGCCGGTATATATATTTTGCTCAAGATCTTGTAAAGGAGGACATTTTTATGTTTTTCCTACGTTTGATCCCATTTTTCCACTTCTCAAGCCTTTGAAGGAACAGAAGGCTGCGAGATGTACTTTTACAGCTCCCGTTTTCCCAACAGTCCCTACTTTGGAGCCGTTCTTGCAGTCTGTTTACATAGGTTCTTTTATACTGGGAGAGGAACGGGAGATGGGTGTTATAAAATATCCCACAGTAAAGGGCTACGCCGAGCGCAGCATGATACGACCGCAGCATGTCGACCACTGAAATTTGAACAAGTGTAATTTAAAGTGAGTATGGACATACTAAGGAGACTGACACAGTAATTAGCTGGACACAAACTAGGGAAAATAAAAATTAGCCCTTATGACTCCTCTTTGACCCCTTATAGCTCGGAAACAGTTAGAGCTATGCCAAATCCATTGACATACAACTAAAAGCTTATATCAAGAGGAATCCAAAGAAAAAAAAAGCCATCGAAATCGGATGAAAAATAAAAATCTAGGTAATCTGCAAATTTGCAGTTTTGGTCCCTTTGAACCCTTTTAGCTCGGAAAAGGTCAATATCATTATATATAGATAAATATAATCAGTGGGAACTAAACACTTTGGGGGAGATGTACTGTGAATTCATTTAATTTCGTGGGTACCAATTTTCGTGGGTAGAGAAAAAAAGACATTTCGTGGTGTATGTAAATTCTTGGATTCCAAGAAAAAAAAATAATTTAAATTTATAAATAAAAGATTATAAAATTCATGGCTTCAGTACCTTCAGTATTGATGTCAAAACACCAAAATTCAGAACTGTACCTGTAATTAAAGTGTCACCTGTAATTAACAATTCATAGTGATTTGTAGATATTTTGTAATTAGGTAACCATCTGACATAACCGTACTCCATTCGTTATTTATAAATAGACACCTGTATTGATTGCAAAATAAACATGTCCTTTTCAGCAGAACATAATTAAAACTTTAAAAGTTTGATTAATAATATGATATAAATACTGAATTGAGATGGTTCCAAACTTCTTAACTGGAAATCAACACTTTAGCGTAATTGATCAACAAAACAGGAAGCCAGTTACCGCTAATTTGTTAACTGGAAAACACTTGGAAATAAAGCATTTTAACTTATTTTGCTGCTATTAAAGGTTCAACAGAATGCATATTTACTTATTGTTGGATATATCAGTTAGTTTGGGGCTCAGGTACAAGTGCAAGGTTTATGGCCTTCGTTGATTATGTCCTTCATTATGTTCATTCATTTGTGTTTGAAACTTGCACAAGAAAATCACATTTCGTTGAGTATTTGAATTCGTGGTTTGGGGACACCCACGAAAACCACGAAAATTGGTACCCCACGAATAAAAATGAATTCACAGTATATACTTGTCCATGACGAAGCAGTATTTAAACTTCAGTTTTTTGCTCGGGGTCAGTCTAATATATTTCAAATTTTTAGTGTAAGAGATAAGAGAATTGCATGATAAATATGCTCTCTGTCACATTTTTGGTAAAAGTCTAAGCAGAAGTGATGGAAAATCTAATACTTTTGTAATTAAGAGATGCCCAGAAAAGTTAATTTGTCGCATTTATGCTTTGGCGTGATCTTTTTTCATTTACAGAAACATGGGGGATCAAGTAAATTACAGGTTATGTATGTAGAACTGGTACTGAAAGTGGGAAGGTGCTTAACGCTCCAATAAC
>MJUU01061405.1:35267-60343 GCA_002080025.1 Modiolus philippinarum
AGTAGACATATTTTCACAAAATAAGAGATAATATAGATTTGTGTCGATTTAGACATAAACTCCTTAGAAAATACTTTTGTGGAAAAAAAACTGAAAGTTAAAGTTACTAAGTAGATCGTCTATATTACTTTCAAGTGAACAAGACCAATCCATTAACCTATCAACCAATGCAAAAGAGGGAAAATGAGACAGCATCTACATAATGTTCCAAAGTTTTTGACCAATTAGCCAGCACTACCAATGGATCAACTTCTATTACTACTCAATCCCTATCACTGAAAGCTGTGTCTGGTCCAGCTGACACGTTTATTGGACTGAATTCATCTTCAAGAATAAGAACGCCTTCATCTGAAAGAACTAATCGAATCAGTTCAGGAAGATTAATTACAACTACTTCAAGGTGATTTACTCCAATCGCTTAAGGAAGGACAACCGAAAATCTAAAACTCTTGACGGACTGAACAATACGAAGAATTCACTCATGAACTAGGCTCACTTCAAGCATTCATGGGCAAATAAATGTTCATATTTTTTTCTGTATTCGAATTCCAAGAGTAGTTATTTAATGATTATTTGTAAAAAAAATGTTTCATAAAAAATAAGAGGCAATATAATTTGCATTACTTGAAAATATATTCCCTGAAAGTATACAATAACTTTGAAAAAAACCATACAAAACATGCATAGATCACATTACACAAACTGTTAACTGGCCTTTGTGTATATTATTTGTGTATCTGTATTATTTTTTAAGGATTTATAACTTTCCTGTTGCAAAAATCACTAAAAGTGAAACTGGATTTGTAAGAGCTGTAAGAAAGTTGAAACATCAAGACTTCTTGATACGGTTTACTTAGATGTCTCACACTATGAACTTGACATTAATGAATTTTATTAGGTCAAAATTTAATTCAGATTTTGACTTTTTTCATGATTATTGCCAATTTAACCTGAATACCAAGTACTAAATCCGTATTATGAAAATATATAACATGTACAATTGTATATAAATAAGAGAAATTTATTAGTTCTATGTATTTAACAAAAGTGCAAAATACTTTGTATGAATAAAATAAGCATACCGTACAGTACAACTCGCAAAAGCTTTCCCAGTGAAAATTTGATGCCGTTGAAATCTTAAACATTTATTTCTGATCTAGACTGAACTGGCAAAACATCATACTTACTCCTAGAGCACAAAGATGGGAAATTTAACATTTGTAGACGATACACGGTATCGCATTTAACTCTTCTCGACGTAGTCGCCATTTAATTTAATACACTTCTTCTGTCACTTAAGTCATCACTGACAAGAACACCTTCTCGGATTCTAAATGAAAAATGATATTTGATACTTCCTGATTCATTTCTTTTCATAATCGTCAAATTTCTTTATATGTAAAGAAACACGGCAAAGTCAATGGGGGCTATATCCGGACTGTACGGGGGATGTTGAACGCATTTAAATCTGAGAAAGATAGATTTTCTAGTTGCATTTTGTAAGAGGTGTGAACACTACAAAGTAAACGAGAAGCCGACATTAATTATGTAAGTGAAGATGAATCAAAGCGTCAAAACGCAGAATAACTGTTTTCTATCTTTAAGATCGATGACCAGACAGTCATCAAAATTAAGCATTTCGCATTGAAAGTAAGATAATCAAACACAAGTATTTGGAAATCATTGCAGATGGCTCTTTATTTGCTTGATGCACATTTAAAAATGGTGTCCTTTCATTCCATTGTTTTATTAATAAATTAGCTTTTTAAACATTTTTGAGTTAATGGTCTTCCCAAAGTTTAGATTTTATTTGCACTGAAGAGACATAAGTTGCCGAAATGCGCATATGCAGAAGGTAAATTCACACTAACTTCGGTATTTACAGTATAGGGAAAATTCAAGATTGCCGTTTTTGTGATCCTAAGTGATCATTTTGTGATCCCGTAGCAGTCAATGATTGCAATCAAGGATTGTTCTTGCTTGCGATCAATGATCATACGGGTATATGCGATCAATGATCGCAAAACAATTTGCTATCATTGATCCCAAAAGTTATGATCAGTGATCACAACTTGTGCGATCCTTGATTGCACAGTGTCATTGATCACAACAGTGCGATCATTGTGATCCTTGATCGCAAACTCATATGATCCTTGATCGCAAACTCATATGATCCTTTATAGCAAAGCTGTCATCATTGATCTCAAACTTGTGATGATTGATCGCCAAGTACATAGTTATAGGTTCGTTCCATTTACAGACATATTTAATGTGTATTATTATGCTTCCTGTAAGAAACTGCATTAATAGTGTCTAATATACTATTTTGGCATAGTATACCTGCAGCCATGTACTATGCCTGTCACGTGACTTGGTAGGCGGAGCTACAGTATTGTCAATCAAATAGTGATGAAATCTTGCTTGATTTGGTAATATTTCTAATAAAATAAGGTGTTTACCCCATTCATTTTACTTATCTCTTCATTTTATATCATGAAATAAAGGAATTTTTGAGATCCGCCATAAAAAGTTATATTTTTCAAATTTCATTGACATTATGCAACTATTTGAAATAAACTGATAGTAACCAAATGAAAAGAACAACTATTTATTAACTTGGAAATTGTAATTAAAAGATGAAAATTTATGACACAGTCAGCATAATAATGATAATAACATTGTGTTTAGCAATGACTATGCCAAAATAGTGGTCAGGGTTGAATACACATAGGGTCGTGCACTATGGTCTCAACCCTGACCACTATTTTGGCATAGTCATTGCTAAATAACATTGTGTTTAGCAATGACTATGCCAAAATAGTGGTCAGGGTTGAATACACATAGTGCACTCCCCTTCGGGTCGTGCACTATGGTCTCAACCCTGACCACTATTTTGGCATAGTCATTGCTAAACACAATGTTATTATCATATTAACGGGAAGTTTGAAAAACCGGAAAGTCTTGAAATGCCTGCCTTGTCCTTCATATCTTTTGAATGCATTAACATATAGAGAAATTATTCACAAATATTTTAAAAGCTAATAGAAGATTTATAAGATGATACATTACTTTATGAAATTAATTTTAATGACATCACAATTGCCGGAAGAAAAAATGTGAAATTAAGATTTTTAACTTTAATTTTCGAAATCTATAGGACTTAATCAAGGATTTTTATAGTCACTATACAAATCCTTCGACTTAATCAAAACATTTTTAGTGATTTTCAAAAGTGATTTATTTACAAATAAAATGGCTTAAAATGATTTTTTTTGTTTTACTAAGACGTAGAAAAAGTGGCCGGGAAAGACTGCTATTGTTGTCTGACAACTTTGAAATTTATAACTTTGAGTGTGTATTGAATAAAAATCAGATTAGCCAATCAATTTGTTTTTATCGATATAAAAGGATAATCTATTTATATATAAAAATGCATAAACGTTTTTTTTTACTTAAGCAAAAGGTCAAAACCGTGACCTGAAAGGTATTTTGTATGGAGGCAGTATACAAAACACATGTACTAGATTTTCAACTTTCATTGTGTATTGCATGAGCCTTTGATAACCCTTTTGAATTTCTGTGATTGATTTTTTAAAGACAATTGATTAATAAATAGAATGATATGGAATATCTTATTTTCTTGATATCTAAACAAAAGATCAAAACCGTGGCCGGAATTACATGTGGTGTGGTCAATCAACTGTCAACTTTTCAACTTTGAACATATATTGAATATAAATCAAATTATCCGGTAAAAATGTTTGTGATGTGGTAAATTAGCTGCTCTTTGAGTGTATTGTTTGAGAATCGGATAAATCATAGATATGTCTCTGAATAAATCATTCAAATTTCTGTTCCATATATGATAATTCCTTTACCAATAAAACTTGTTTATTAATGTATAATTTTGGAAAAAGAAATAATCCGCACCACTGGATTGAAATATACATGTTTGGTATGATCTACCCAAGGCTTGACTTTGTTATTTCTAAACAACTCATTTGCAGGCCAAGTGCATAATAGGAGCAAAATTTGATCAATGTACATCAAAATATATAAATAAATTTCTGCAATAACGTGTACAAACCCTTGTCCGAGAGATACGACTCTTTTATAAGAACTTGATAGGTTGTTCGAAATCTTGTTATGTGGATGTATTATACCTATCAAAAATATCACAAACAGGAGATACCCCACCCACCTAATTTGGCAGTAATTCTGTAGATTATAAATACGTAGTTTTATGGATATCAATTCACATCGTATTCAAATAAACGTGTCAAGCTTTGGGACACATTGTTGTTAATTAGCATCATTCATGCAAAATGGTTCGATGTAAAAAAAATAATAAAATGAATAAAAAAAAAACTATATTCATTTTATTTTTTATCTTTTAAAACGAATATTTCCAACACAAGTATTAAAATTTCATTTTTGTATTGCTTGAATATGACTAATTTCAAGATACTTTTTTGACAGAAAACTACATTGATAATACTTTATATTGGGTTTGATATCATTAATTGGATACGCAACCGGTTTGTCGGAAAATCGAAAAAAAAAATTAAAAAACTTTGTGCTTATTGATATTTAATTATAAAATTGAACATTATATTATCTTCCGAAATTTATAAAAATAATGATCAATAATCTTCCAGAGAGCATTAACACAGTTTCAAAACGCGAAGAAGCCTATCGATAATGAGATCTTGCATTAGGATTAAATTATAACAGAATTGACGCATACCGAATTTAACATTACAAGGGACAGTTCAATTATAGTGTGCCGCGTGTGACTGATTGATTGATTGAATATTGTTTAACGTCTACTCAGCAATGTGCCGCGTGTGAAGCAGGATATGCTTACCATTCCGGAAAACCTTATCACACTCCTGTTTGTAGGGGTTCATTGTATAATTTTCGGTTTGCCTGGTCTTAGTCACGATCACGTCCCAGTACAATATTTTCATGAGTAATCCCCCAAGAGTAACAGCCTATTTGTAATTTTTGTAAAGTTTTGCCTAAATTCTGCCTGAAATTTAAGTATTGATTACAATGTATTTGTGACTCGATTGCCCAGGTCAATTAACATGTCTAATAAGGTACGTGAAGTAAAAACACTCGCAGGTTTAGCCACAGACCTCTATGGAGTTGCATTGTGTGCATGATGAAGGAAGATTACCTCTAAAACTTTCAATGATATTTCCTTTCGGTGTAAGTGGTATACGTAGTTCATGCCGTTGTATCGAAAGTTTATTGACAGTCTATGATTTTTATGAGACTACATAATATATGTATATGTAGGACTCAAATCTATGGCAGGTTCCAAATCTATGGCAGATTACAAATCTATGGCAGATCCTGACGTCACCAATTCCAAATCTATGGCGGATTTTCTCATTGCAAATCTATGGCAAATTCTGACGTCAGCAAAACAATTCCAAATCTATGGCAGATTTACTCATTGCAAATCTATGGCAGATCCTGACGGCAACAAAAGAATCCCTAATCTATGGCAGATTTACGAAGTTCCAAATCTATAGCAAATTTGACATTAAAACTTAATGGAATATACAGTCTAAGCCGCTCGTCACTTACCCACAAAAGCGTGAACAAACGTCAATGGAGCATTCTTTTTAATAAACATGTAGTATGTGAGACCCATGAAAAGTTAGTTTCAAAGACAAAATAGTCCTGCTTGCTTTCGGACTTTTATTTGTTTGTGAGTAAATAGGTCCAGTTTATACTCCAATAATTAAATTCCTTTAAAACGGTGTTTAATCATATAATATCTCTGGCCTCAGTAGCTGTTTACCTTTTTTTTGAGGGGGGGGGATCGGAATTTTTTATTTATTCTATTTATTTATATTTTTTAAGGAACCGGAATTTTTATGCATGTCGTAATTTGACATAAGTAGTCGAAACGTCCATCTAGCAGTACTTCAGTTATATAGTTATTGTTAATTCCAGTATCTTGCTTCTTCGGTATTTCATTGCAAAATTGACCTTTGGAAGCAATAACAAAATACCGACCCAGTTCTGGATAAGAAAAACTGAACTCGTATCAGTTTTGTAGATTGCAGTCAGTTTAATATCGTTATTCATAACTTTTCAGATCATTTGATTGTCCGTGTCCTTTCATTGGTACACGTTGTATCGAAATATGACCAGTTAACAATGATGTAAATTTTCCTAGATTTTGAACAGCATATGTTCAATTATTTACATAATCATATTTTTGCTGATTTCTCATGTCCTTGTTCTTCTGTATTCTCGTATTTTCCACGTAAGTAAAATTACTAGTTTTTATTAACTATGTGTTTATTGTTCCATAGGCATTCCACAGAAGCCACTTGAAAAAAATCCTTCGACATGAAAAGTAACAGGAAATGTCTACAATTGCCGTAAACGTCTAGAATCACAGGACCCAATCACACGGGAACTGCACAAGAAAAACTCAAATGACGTTTACGACATGGAAAATTCCCATGAAAATGTAAATGAACCGCATTTTCGAATGAAAAATAAATAACACAAAACCAACAAACAAACCAGAGGACAAACACTACTCTGTCAATATCAGTTCAAACCATGAACTTGTTTGTTTTTTTTATTATTCCTCTTAACTTGAGCAAAAACACAATACAGTAGAGGACACAATTTAGTCAATAAATAAATTCGATATTAGTTTAAGCTTTATTTCAACAACAACGACAGCGCATATTACAAATACAATAAAATAATGTTGGATTGAGAAACAAGGCTAAGCCTTATGTTAATCTCTCTCCACGCACTCTAAATTCGCGTATTAGCTTCAGTACTGAAAAATTATCTGCATTATATTTTATCTTTTGCCAAGACGTGGAAGATTCTCAACATTTGAGAACAGGAAAATCTGCCAAAGATTTGGGGACAGTCGAATCTGCCATAGATTTGGAGTCGATCAAATCTGCCATAGATTTGGAGCGACATATTCTTTGTTACGTCACTTTCTGCCATAGATTCGGAATCTGCCACAGATTTGGAACCCGCCATAGATTTGAGTCCTACATATATATTCTGTTTTAAGTTCGGTTGTTCTGTCAGAGACAAATAATACATTTGCATACGTCTTTTAATCTGTTCAGATGTTTTCGACTTTTCAAGCTAGAAAAAATGCCATGCAGTCACTGTATATTATTTTTTCTTTTTTTATCCATTTAAGAGGAGGCGGACAGGATTAAGGGAGACCGGGAGAAAGGGGGCGGGAGAAAGGAGAAAGGTCCGGGGGGAAGGAAGAGAGGGCTGGAAAAAGAAGTGGGAAGGGAGAAAAGAATATGAACGGGATACCATGAGAAAATGGGCAGAAGAAAGGAGAGGGGCGAGTGGAAGGAGAGACACACCCTGTTTGCCCCCCTCAATTTACTTGAATTTTTTTCCATTTTCAGAGAAGATTAAATGTATAAGCCCGGCACCTGAATCAGTTTTCAGGGGCTCAGGATACAGAGCTGCCGAGTGCGTCCCCAGCTGGTGGATAGGGAAATACCCTGTCTATGCGGAATAGTCAGGTCATAATACGGAAAGCGAAACATAATAGCCGAACTGTGTGGAGAGACGCCTTGCTCAGTGTTGTATAAAGACCCCTTCTTCATTTTTCTAAAAAGAGCAGTCACTTGGTCTCGTATAGAAGGCTAAATTTCCTGCCCCTACCCATACTCCCCTTTTCCAGTGGCAATCAAAACTCGTTGCCCGATTGTCCTTTCCACCTTTATTTCTGTCTTCTTTTACTTACATTTTTTTATTTGATTAACTTGTTCTCGTCCTGATATAGCTGAAATATTGCTCACTGGACATTAAACTCTAACTAATCAATCAATCAATCAATCAATTAAATGTATAAGCAGTCCTAACTCGATTATTCTAGTGTATTCTAGATAAAACATAGTTTGATCATAACCTCTGAAACTATATAGATGCAAACTGATTCAAACCTCACAAGTTAAAAATAAGACTATTGTGATCATCACCTTTGATAGCACTGACGCAATTTGAAGCATAGAACGTATTGATAGTACTGAAGCAATTTTAAGCATAGAAAGTATGAAGATAATCTCCAGCAAATTGAACCAAAGTATACATGAATGATGTATAGATTTCTCTATGATCTGACAATAAACATGTAAATATTGTCAACGGCACTGGGCATGATTTAAAACTAAAATCATGGTAAATGCATACTTTGATCATCTATTCAACTATGACATAGCATTTGTTGAGTGATTATTTTTATTGTTCTTACCTGGTAAGCAAAATTGAGCAAAAATAAGTTATTATTTATTTAAACTTTTGTAAATATGTATTTCCAGTATACCAGTAAAGTGGGACAGAGCCGGACTACTGACCCATTGGATAAAATAATGATAATAATAATACAAACACAATGTAAATTAATTAATATGTTAATTGACATAAAACAAGTTTACACACAGCGCTAAAAGTATTGAACAACCGATCACTCATAATCAATGATAAATGTGCGCATACAATATACATTGATAGCTTCTGGAACATGAAGATCTCTTGTTTACTTTTTAAAAAATCTTTCCTGGAAAAACTCTCATCTCGAAAGTCCCGTATTAGAGACTCGTGATCAAGTCCTGCAAGCTCATTTTACTAGTCAGTGGTATCAGAAGTCCATTATTATATATAATGGACTTCTGGTGGTATACATATCTGCATTCAAACACACGAAAACTCTGATTTAGAGAGTCCCTTTTGAAAGATTAGATGTTACTGTTATAAACTTCTCGCAAAACAGGAGTAAATGGCATATAAACGATAGATAAACTTATCTAAAAAAAATCAGTTACCCGGCACTGAGTGTATACAAAAAATTTTTTAATCGGAAAATCACATTAAGATGTAAAAGGCTTTATATCTAGCAATAATAATAGTAAAAAAATAAAAATAGTAAATAATAGAAATTAGTTAATAAATAATATGAAAAAGTAGACAAAAATGAAAAAAATAATGAATTAATAAAAGCAACATAAAAAAGAACAATTCTCGATTTGCGTTCAAATGAATAATACACGTAAAATAAACGATTAGTTGTCATATATAATGAATACATAAAATGTATAAGTTAAGACGGTATTACATTTTTCATTTCGTTAATAAAAATTTCTATTTTTTTAATGAACTATCATTGATAGTACAACTCTTGCGATCTTTGTGATCCTTGATTGCAAGGATTGTGATCCTTGATCGCAAGGTTTGTGATCCTCGATCGCAACGGCTGTGACCCTTGATCGCAACGCCTGTGATCCTTCAATTGTATCTCCTGCGATCATTGATCACAATTCTTGCGATCAATGATCACAATCCCTGCAATCAATGATCACAACACCTGCGATCAAGGATCACAACACCCGCGATCAATGATCGGAAACCTTGTGATCATGCGGTCATTGATCGCATTCCTGGATTGCAATCAATGATCATAACTTTTTTTCTGTGATCCTTTCGTGATCCCTTAGTGATCCTTTTGCAGTCAAATTGCCAGGTTGAATATTCCTGGTACTGTAGTTATTTGTTACCACTGGGTCGATGCCTCTGCTGATGGACTGTCAGTCCCCGAGGGTATTCACCAGCCCAGTAGTCAGTACTTCAAAGCCGATTCTATTTGAAATCTTGCAATATCTAATTTTTTGTCAATTTTGTTGAAACTTAGGAGTATCTCCCTCATGCTCTATCCTTAGCTGATTTCGGCTTAACATTTAGATCATATTGGNAATGATTTTAAGCCTCAAAATTTTATATAAGATGACTTCTATTGCCATGGAAATGGAAAAAAGGCAGGAAAATTCAAAGTGGTTTAAGTGGATGAAATTTTCCTGATAGTTATCTGATGTGTAGTTATTAATGCTAAGTCTTAGAAATCTCAAAGATGCTGCTGTTGCCATTGAAACTGTGGAAAAAATTAACAATGTTCGTTTGGGGGACATCTGTAACGCTCTGCGTTACAATAAGCAATATTTGCAGATGGCTCTTTATTTGCTTGATGCACATTTAAAAATGGTGTCCTTTCATTCCATTGTTTTATTAATAAATTAGCTTTTTAAACATTTTTTAGTTAATGGTCTTCCCAAAGTTTAGATTTTATTTGCACTGAAGAGACATAAGTTGCCGAAATGCGTACATGCAGAAAGTAAATTCACACAAATCGGTATTTAGTTATTTGTTACCAATGGGTCGATGCCTCTACTGTCAGTCCCCGAGGGTATTCACCAGCCAAGTAGTCTGTACTTCAAAGCCGATTCTATTTGAAATCTTGCAATATCTAATTTTTTGTCAATTTTGTTGAAACTTAGGAGTTTCTCCCTCATGCTCTATCCTTAGCTGATTTTGGCTTAACATTTAGATCATATTGATTATTTGTTCTTTATCAGTTTTGTATCAACTTTGAGTTAATGGTCTTCCAAAAGTTTAGATTTTATCTGCACTGAAGAGACATAAGTTGTCGAAATGCGCATATGCAAAAAGTAAATTCACAGTAACTTCGGTATTTAGTCATTAAGCAACACAAATTATGACCTTTTGGGTGTAACCCCTTTCGTGAATTGCAGTACCAGCATGTTTGTTGACGTCGTTAATGCAGCCATGTTCAACCACAGGGCACCAATTAGAAAATTTCACCATTCATGCATATATGTAAATGTTTATAGTATCCACCGTGAAATAATTTCCAAAGGAACATATTTCATAGCTCACATGGTGAAATAATCTCCAGTTAAAAAGTATTTACTGCTTATCTAGTGAAATAATCTCTAGACAGAATAAATCTCATAGATATATCAATAATATTTGTTCCATTATTTTGTGATTTAGTGTTACAGGATACTATTTTGACTTACATATACAGAAACAAAGACGGACATCGCTTCCACACCTGCTCGCAACAACCCCTGTTTATTTTGTTATTTCCCTTATAAAATATTTAAACTTGGTCTAGCTTACTTCCCAAGATGTCTATCTTTTCAAAAACTATCACGAGCCCAATCCGATTACCTTCCGTCCGTATGCAGAAACAAAATTAACTGTAACTTCGGTTTTTTTTTATTCATGTCATCAATTAATATGATTTTGCAAGGCGTATGTATGAATCATGAGAGATGTGAGAATGTTATATGTACAACAGTAGTCAATTCTAAATTCTGATATCCTTCGGGATCCTTGATTGGTAATAAAATATTATTCTTATTCTTAGGTTATAGTGATATTCCAGAATTCCTTGATTACATCACTGGGTGGGAAATTTGAACTCAATGCTGCTGTATGGTAAACCCTCAAGAATTCAAAAGTTTATTTCCAAATATAGAAATTTGTGGAAAATGGAAACTCATTGACACCACCGTAATTTCAATATTCTCGATCAATGGATAGTTAACCGTTTTTCATAACGCCATGAATGTGACAAAGATTTCTGGATATAACTCTTAAACGTCCCTCAAGACTTAAATATCCACAGAAGTTATTGTTACAAGCTCAGCTGTCTAACCACGTGAATATCGCATGATAGATGTAATCCAGTGACTGAAATAAACAGACTTATTGAGTCTATTTACCCGCATACTCGCTATTAGCCTGTGTTTTAGCAAGAGCAGATCAGGTCGGGGAGGCAGATGATGGATTAAACGTAGTCACAGGTAGATAATCCAGGATATAAAGAACTCGATTTTGATCAACCATGGTAAGAATATGTTAGGAATGATATCCAGTTTGTGTTGTATTACTTGTATGAATCTATTTTTAGGTAAAGCAGTACGGGATAAAAACGTAAAACATGGAGTTTATATTAAATAAAACAATTTGAATGGGAGATTTATAGAATGGATCTGGATTGAAAGAAGTGAAATACGGGACTCATGTAAACCCATAACTTTGTGAATTCATATGAAATTGGACATTCATAAGATATGGGAAATCTCATTTGTTTTGCACACCCTTCCTAGCGATCAGCTAATTTGGATGCAATTATCAGCGTAAAACTGATCTTATTGTTAAGCCATTTGACAGTGATCAGAATGACCCGGAGAGTATACTGAACAGCAAGAATAGGATGTTTCTTTTACTGTTCAGTGCACTTATCCGCGTCATTCTGATCATTGTGTATTGGCTTAACAATTGGATCAGTTTTAAGCGGAGAATTATCTCCGAGTTAAGATGATCGCTATGCATGGTGTGTTTTGAGACTTAGCATTTGGCAAAATAAAGGCGATTTGCTAATTTGCATACGACCGCCATATTAAAAAAATATTGCCGACTTTATTATGTCATACAATAGTAAGGGCTAGGCAATAAAAAAAGCCCCCAAATTTAACTCAATAATTTATTTGTGGGCAATTTCTTCTTTCTTTAATTTACTTTTCACCGCTTTTAAACTCTTTTGTAACTCAATAAAGTGGAGATTCCTGGCAATATTCTGAAAATGGGGCATTTTCCTTTATAATCTTAACTAGATTTTGTCAAGAACCTGAGATCTGGAAGCCGTTCTTTGAAATGCAAACCCTCTTTAGCTGTAATGCCATTTTCGGATAAAAAGTTCCGGTATTTCTACTTAGTTCTTTGTTCTGATCTAATTTGTAGGTTCCCGAAATCTATTAAAAGACGTGTTTTTCTCACTATAACGAGTATTTCTTTGGTTCAAATTGGGACCCAAAGTCTAAATGCACACCCATTCCATCAGAGGAATCTTGTCTTTTCGTCTGCACCGATGTGTCAATTTGTAAACAATGGGTCATGTGATCATTTGTGGAATGTGGGGTACCTAATGGGTAGAAAATCATCATTAACAGATTGTATGTGAACACGAGATGTTGATGTTTTCAGAAATTGATTCTATAATTACGTATTGTGACGTCATCAACATCATTTATAATATTCATTACCTCATAAATAAAAAAGTGGTCGTGATTCTGCCATTTGGTAAAGAAAAGCGGAATACTTCTATAGACAAAATTGAAACTCCTCGAAGCTGGGGTGACAAGTGGAAAGTGAAGATGTCAATTTGTGCATTTGTTTTTTTTTTTTCTCTTTTCAAATATGGATATGATCTTTACGTTGGAATGATTGTAATCATAAATAGAATGTGGATTGATTGATTGATTGAATATTGTTTAACGTCTACTGAGCAATATTTCAGCGATATCAAGACGAGAACAAGTTTGTTTATAAATAAATACTTTGGGGAATGGAAAGGGTCATTTATGAATGGCCGTTCATGTCATGTGCGCGATTATATACGCGTTTATAAATATATACGCGTATATAATGGGTTTATACGCGTATATAACGATAATATACGCGTATATTACTGATATATACGCGTATATTATCGTTATATACGCGTTTTATTACACGTTAATAATAAACGCGTATATATTTTCAATATACGCGTATATATATATATTACCAATATACGCGTATATATTAACAATATACGCGTATATATTATCATTGCAATATACGCGTATATTTTGCGTCTATGAGAGAAAACAATTCAACCAATAAAAGCGCTATATTATATATAATCGTGTTCGGGCTATGTTGAGGTGACGTAATTTATACGTCACCTCTACCCGCCACCCGGTAAAAAGCTATGGCGCTTGCACAACTCCATTCCTTAATAAGATGTGCACAGCAGAGAGGGGAGTCACGCGCAGAAGACGAAGAGTCAAATGATTTTGTAGAAGGGTAGGTACAACTATAATGCGTTTCAGTAAACATCGGAAAACAAGATGAGCACTGCCTACCCCTTTCCCTATTGGCATAAGGACAAACGCCTATATTTTGCTCTCAACTTTGAGTCGTTTTTCCGTTGAAATCAAAATCTCAAGATCCAATTTTTCTGTTTAAACTTATTCTTACATATATTTTTTTCACTCCCATGGGTATTTTGTTTCAAAGAAGTCCCTTAAAATAGTTAAAATCGTTTCAAATTGTATCTCCGAAACGCGCCTCATGTTTATTGCCCAATAGCCCGGATGTAGGAGATTATAAAACACCAAATACGGGATATTTTTGCTATTCCGGAATAATCTGAACAGAGAAACTGTTGACCGGAAAATCGGATTTTTCCGAACTTGTTCCGACTGTGACGATTTAGAATATTTCCGCTCGTCTGCAAAATAAAAAAGCATTGATTTCAATCAATTTGAGAACATTTTGAAACAAAATATGCGGCGGAGAGAACAAAATACAGGTAAGAATATATCCATTCCAAAAATTCTTCGATATATATTGATTTTTTCGAAAAATATGACCTGGAAGGTTGAGTACACCATAAATGGCCGCAAACACATATGATGTCCCGGGGGGGGGGGGGCAACTTCCATATAATCTTGGTAGGGATGCCCGGGTAGGGATGTGCAACTGGGTCTGTAGATACGCCCCCTATTCATATATATCAAATCTCGAAAATACAGACCTATTCACATATCAAATGGTCAAGACATGTCTCTAATCTGACTGCTGAAAGACAACAGCTGTGTAGAAAATCTGATGCTTATATAAGTCAGGGGAATTACTTAAATAAGTGATTTTGATAATCACTTGTTTAAGTAAATCATTTTAGTATAATAAGAGTTGTCTTTCTTTATTTTCAGTTTAAATCACTTATATAAGTAACTGAAATTTACTTCTGAGATAAGTGATTGAGAATATGACTTGAAATTCCTAAAAGCCATCCATGCTAAATTGAAGAAAATTCCTAGATAAACCATAAAACCCCTTAATTTCTTCATTAAATAAGATTTTTTGGCTTCACTGGTCTTTGTTAGATTTTTCATGAAAATCACTTATTTAAGTGACCATCAACCACAAAATCACCTAATTAAGTGCTAATTATCCATCTTACCCCTGGGATTTCAGCCGTCGCGAACACCTAAATTTTTACCGCGAACACCTAAATTTTATTACATAATCAGAAAGTTTATACATTCAAGTTATCAAGAAAATTAGCCATGGTGTCTGGAAAAATATATTTCATGGGTTATAAACACTGGAATTTGACTATTATTTAGGTGATTTTTGACATAAAACTAAGAAAATTTTATAGAAGGTGCAGTATCTGTTTATATATTTTGTGTTTTTCCAATGGTCTTGGTTTTTTCTTTAAAGATATGTCATTATGATTTTTTAAATTGCATAAATTAAGAAAATATATCATGAAAACATAACTTTGTCAACAAAAGCCCAGATATGACAAAAAAAGCTACTTCAATAAGTGATTAAAAAATCACTTATTTAAGTAATGCCCCTGACTGATAATGTATATCTTAATTGCTTTTCAAATGATGTATCAAATGACCATTTCAATTATTAGTTGTGCAAAGAAAATAGGGCTAATCATATATTTCATCTGAAATTTATGACCTATTCATATATTTTGAAGCGGAAAACAGCTACCTATTCTAGCGGCTCATCCCTAGTACCATAAATATAGGAAGTGACACCCCCCGCGTTCGAGCCCCCGCGGGATGATGTCTCAGGAGGAAAAAATCCAATTATAAAAGTTAGCCTCCAGGAGACGGCATCTTAGGAGGCGACATGAAAATACAAATATAAAAGTTAGCCTCCAGCAGACGGCATAATTATTTGGACTAGGATGTCACCAACTAAAAAGTATTCATTTCAGCCTCCTGTGTATTTATATACCCCACCCCATCCCCGCAAACTAAGTTTTGGGTATATATAGCAATCATCTTATTTGTCCGTTTATTCGTCCATCAGGCATCTGTCCATTTGGCATATCCTTGACCTTGTCAACGCAACCCCCAGAGAATGAAAACTTTTTTTCAGGTGTCAGACATTTAAAATATAGTGTCAGACCTATAGTTGAAATATACTATAAAATTTCATATTTTCTGTCAGTCAGAACAATTGATATAGACAAGACATTCGAAGATCAGTCTACAAAAGACTGGCAAATAAAGAAGACAATATTATTAATGAAAATTATGTAGCATATTTTAGATTTATTTGGTTGTTATGTTGACCCGGTTTCAAAGAGAAAAAAATCGTCAAAGGTACAAATGTTTGTGTGCCACATAAAACATACCTCAAATCGATAGTCCTAAATAATATGTACTCAGAAATCAATTAACCAAAATTTTCAAAAAATATGCAAAAAAGTGTAACATTTTATAAAATGACCATTGATTTGACCCTTTTGGGTGGTTGCTTAACAACTACAACCTTTTTGTTTAGGTTTTTTGCTTGAAATTGTTGACAGAGTACATAAATTTTAAAATATGACAAAATATGGTACTAAATATGTTTCTAATTAACCTTTTAAAGAGGTATTAAAATTTGTGTAAAAGTTTTTTCACTTTTTTACCTCAAATAAAGGAGAGTTACGATTCTTTTGTCTAATTTTTGGCCAGGATTCCGACTAAGCTGAGGACATTTTTTTTAAACCTTGTCAAAATAAATTAGAATAATCTCCCTTAGTATAGCAAAAATTAAATGGGCTGAACAAAATCAAAATAGTGCGCAACATAAATCACATGTACAACTGTCTTGTATCATACGCCATATTGATCACAAAAAATTGATGCGGCCCCGAGACAACTACCTTTGAACTTTGCAAACTACTTTTTGTATGTATGACAAAGAATAATCCAAATTGATGTAGTTCAATACTAGTGAAGTTTACACAAATATAGCAAAGTAGAAAAATCCCAATTTTTCAAGATCACCAAAAGAAACCATCAAACTGGTTGTCAAGAGAACAACTAGAACCCAAAGATATGGAACTCTCCTTTGTTATTTGTTTTCTCTTTTAAAATCGCCCTATATGAGGACTTTAAAAAATGATTTAAAAAAAAAAAAAAAAAAAAAAAAAAATCATAGCTCATAGGCCCAAATTATAACTGGTCAAAGCAAAATTCATACATATACTGAACATATTAAAATAATTCACAATTTGTAATAATCAATTAAAAATATTTATACTTTTATCTTGGTTGTATCGAATCAAATTTTAATTGTGAAATTGATATTATTTTTATGTGCCTTACCTTACAGCTTTCGTCATTTTAGACAAGGGCATGCCAGCAAGCTGGGAGCTCCAGACCATCAAAACTGAAACCAGTTTATTCCGTTTATGTAGTTTGCTTAGATGGCCTTAGTTATACCGAAGTAAACCCAGGAATCATCAGAAAGATGAACGATATGGGTTTAGGTAAGATATTCATCCACAATGCTCTTATAGTTATACATGTATGAAGTGTTAGCATTCACAAACTTCCCTTACATCAATTTTCATGGACAATGTACATTTATTTAGTGTAGTTGATCTTTAGTTAGTATCTAAACTTTTCATACAACTGAAAAAATTTTCCAATCCTAAAATTTTTTCGGTCGTATTATGGTATAGCGCAGTCATTGTCCGCCGTCGTCGTCGTCCGTGTACATCATTAACTTTTGTTTTAGTGGATGGATCTTAACACAAGGATTCCAGGCACAGCAGAATCCAGCATGCTAAATTTAGAAGTTATGGCCTTGCACGTTTTAGAATTAGGGGCCAAAAAGGGGCAATTTTGCGTATTTTCGCATATGCAACTATAGAATATTATGACGTCGCGCACGGTGTTGGTGCTTCTTTATTTTTTTTGGTGCAGTTTAAATTAAAATAGCCACTATTTTTTAACACTTTATCAAAATAGAACAAATCAGGTATCAAATTAAACGTTTTTGTCCAAACTTTAAGATTGTTAAGATGAAATATTGCATATTCCGATAATAAAATTGAAAATAACAAAAAACATTTAAGAAAAGTGCTTAAAAGGCGCTGTAGACGCGCATCATAATTTGCAACTAGAAATGGTCAAATCAACAGAACATGAAAACGATTTATACCAAACAGTCCATTGTTTTCCTGTGAAAATCAGGAAAGTCCGCCAAATACTTGTATTGCCGCATTTATGACGTAACGCAACGTTTTCTGTTCAAGATGGCCGCCTTCATCTGAAATTCGGGATGTAGACGCTTCATTTACTGGAAATATTTTACTGACAAGTAATGGTAAAGTAGCTAAAATATGTTTTTTCCTTTAATGATATCAAAACAAATTTATCAATGAAGAATGTGCATGTAAAAAAGAACAGAAAAAATAAAAAGTGATGAAATACAAAACAACCTTTTCAAACTTCGCCGTTTTTACGATTTCTAATGAAAATGTCCCCTGATGATATGCGACTGTATAGCATTTCGACTCCACATATTCAGAGTCTTGTAGTTTTTACATAAAAACAGATAGAAACATTTTGAAGATATACCCTAAATGTGCTTTTCTAAGTATTTTTGTAATTAAAAAAATGATTGATTTTGATATATATTTGCATCTATGCACACCAATTTGCCATTTCTAAACAAAATGTCCCCATGATGCGACTGACGTAATTCCAGATTGTCGCCGTAACGCAACGTTTTTCCTCATTTTTTTCTGCTATGGCCCGATTGAGAAACAAAATAAAAAGTTAATCAAATACACACACACACACACACACAAACGGAGTATATTTCTGTATTCCTTCAGTCTCAAAAAAAAAAGTTTATTTTAATTCAAAAATATATCGTAACTTAAAAATCAACAGGTATTGAGTGTGTGTACTATAAATTAAACAGTAAATTAAAAATTAAAATAATTCATTAAAATTTTATAGATCAATATGGATTGCAAGAAAAACCAGTTGTCAGCTGCAGATCGAATTAAGATAAGCAAACTTAGAAAAGCAGAGAAATTGCGCAATCAAAAGAATGAATGGTATAAAAGAAATAAAGATAAACTGAAAAATATACAGAAATTTGTCAAAGAAAGAAACATTAAAGGTATCAAGAGATGTTATAAATCACATACAAGCAATTTGTATTAAATGAAATAAAAAAAAATAAATACCAGAGCGTTTTTTATAGCTACAAACTGTTCAGTAATTTTATGTTACAGTTGCAATTTGAAGTTACGGTTATATAACATAATACCGAAATTAAAGTAGTTTCTGCATATATCCATTTCGAAAACTTTTGTCTTTTAAGTGCAGATCAAATCGAAAAATTTGGAAGACCAAAAAACTAATCTTGTTAAATCTGATAGAACACAAGTAATCAAAAGGATCTAAATGGAAAACCAAAAATAAAAATAAATAAAATAAATAAAATAAAATAAAATAATAAAAAAAAAACAGTGAAGGACATAGCTATGCAATAAGGATATGGCTAATGAAAAAGAGTTTCATAAAATATTTATATTATTTTTATAAATTCGGTTGTAGTTACACCTAGCTAAGAAATAATGTTTTTTAACAACCATTTTAAGGAGCAACATCACTGTCCCTTGAATGAAAAATAACATGATACATGCACGAATAACAGGGTACGCATTAAAAAATAACACAAAAACACAAAGGCGGAATAGAAATAAAACAGTGACATAGAATCAATTTAGATTGTGCTGGTAACATAACTACACTAAAAGGTTTTAAGGATATAAACAGAAACCGAAACACATAGGGCTAAACATGTTTTGAAATGCGCATATGCAGAAAATAAATTCACTGTAACTTCGATATTTAGTTATTTTACATGTGTTTAAATCTTAACTCTAAGATGTATGAACAATCAAAATTATTTTGTTTTAGAGTACAAGCTCAACAAGGATAGGTCCAAAGAGGCTATCAAAAAACAAAAACAGAGAGAAAGAAAACGGGTTGAGAGAGCACAAAAAATTAAAGATATGGAACGAAAAAGAAGCTTGAAATCAAATAGACAAAAACGTTGGCGCTTGAATAAAAATGAGAAGGAAAAAATGATACAATATACACCGAAATTCCCAAATTTGAAAACAGAATGGTAAAAAGTAGGTCTTTAAAGAAGATGAAACAGTCACTTCCGGCAACCCCATCTCGACGAGCTGCAACTATCGCCGCCTACATTAAGAACGATAAATCTCCAACTGTGAAAACCTTACAGAAATCGAAATTAATTCCATCTCCGGAGATGGAATTGTCGTTGTCAATATCAGAACAATTGTTAACAGATATTAAAACTACCTTAGATAAAACTAAACAAAGGCGGTCGGACGAAGCTCGAGCAACAACATCTCTTTTGTTTGCATCGGTTAGCGGTGATTCGATACAACAGTCGCGATCGAGAGTTTCACTGGCAAAGAAGTTGGGTGTTTCTGTTAAAAGGTTGACAAAAGCAAAACCAGTCAGAACGCAAATATTACATTCAAATAAAAGCTGTTTTGATTACACTAAACGAAAAACTAGAAGTGACGCGATTAGCAATGATTTGAAGCAACAAGTTTACAATTTTTGGTGTCTTCCCGAAATTTCCCATCCGACCGGAAATAAAAACGACATAAAGAGAGTTCGGATTGGTCCAAAGCAGTACAGAAGCCATGCAGTACAAATATTAGAAAAGTCCCAGTCCGAGGTGTATGCCGAATTTAAGTCTTTAAACCCCGATGTGAAAATATCACAAAGAGCTTTTGAAAAGATGAAACCATTTCTTATACGCGCAGCAAAGTCTAAGGATAGAATAACATGTTGCTGTAGGTACCACCTGGAAATTAAATACGTTTTCAAATCATGTATGGATTTTCGAAGAAAACTCAATAGAAAAATTAATGGGGAGCCTGCATTTAAAATATATGACAGCGTATACGATATGTGTCACGAAACCTTATGCTCGAAAGACGACAACGGTAATTACAAAAAAGAATGTGTGGAACGTAATTGCGTTAAATGTGGCGTCAATAAATGCACTTTTACTGCGCTTGAAAACGACACAAGTTCCGATGCCGAATATATTCATTGGTCGTGCTTTGAGTACGTCGATATAAAGAGCAAACACGGACAAAAGCGGAAACTTATGTTGGTAAAAAAAGCATACACCGTCCGGTACGATGATTGAATATCTAATGAAGTTACTTGAGAAATTCCCGTCTCATAATTTTAGAGCCTTTTGGCAGAATACTCAGCTCAAATCACTCGTTGAAAATTTACCATTAGGCGATTGTATCACAATTCACGACTTCTCTGAAAATTACAAATGTAAAGACGTAGCTGAGCTGCAGTCTGATTATTTTCAAAAACTTGAGGCCTCAATTCATGTTACACTTATATATAGACATGCGTTATTAGAATTGGACGGAGTAGACAGCACAGACGAAAGTCCAAAGGTTATAACAGAACACTTTTTTGTTATTTCGGATGATGACAAGCATGATCAGCATTTTACCCATTATGTACAAAAACAAGTCAGTGAATACCTTACATCTATTTCATACAATGTGAAAACAATGCACGAGTTTTGTGATGGCTGCGCATGTCAATATAAAAGCCGTCATTGTCTGGGAGACTTGGCATCCTCCGTTCTAGAATTCGGCTATGACAATATAATAAGAAATTTTTTTGAAACTTCCCACGCTGAAGGGCCCTAAGATGCAGCCGGGGGCTTACTTAAGAACCAAGCGGATATGGCAATAATTCGTGGTAAAGTCGCTATTCAGAATGCTTTCGACTTGTATAAATTCGCTAAAGATAACCTTACTGTACCAAAATCTACTGGATGCCGAAGACGCATATTCAGATATATAGAAACAATACCAAGAACGGTGTCAAGGCAATAGAAATCTATACAAGGTATCAGATCTATACATCAGGTGTTAGTGAAGCAAAAAGGAGAACTTTTTTATATCTTGAATGTGAATATATGAAATATACGGGGGACTTTGTGAAAGTCAAAATGGTTTCCGAAATTAACACTGTTGAAGGCAATGACATAGAAAACGACGGAGAAGATGTTGACGACATATCTGATTTGATTTCCAAAAATACTGTATTTGCAGTTCTGTGCAATGACCCAGTGAATGATTTTTATTTACTGCACGCAAAATTCGGGAGCCAAATTCTTAACAAAACTGAAACGGACAGTTGGGGAGTATCCTACAATGAAGGAACAAATGTCATCAAAGGAAACTATTTCGAACAAGATAAAAAGAACCCTTTAAAATTTTCAGTAATAAGTAGAAAGAATGCACTTGTCCCAGCTTCGTCTGTAATATACATTTTAGATAGTGTAAACATCGAAAACAAAACCCTGATCCTTGACGACAATGTCTACCAAACACTGATAAAATGTGCCGAAGTGTGTGATTTTGTCCGTGACCGTTAATTAAATAAAATTGTGTCCTTTATTTAAAACAATATCTGAGGGTTTTCGAAATAAAGGTAAGAATTAATAATAATAAATTAGAATTCAATACAGCTTCTCGCCTTAACTGGAAATTCCTTCAAATAAAATACATTTTATGTTTCGCTCGCTATATGTTGCAGGCAATTATATATAAAGGTTTCCGTTATGTCCGTTTGTTTATGCATCGCACTAAAGTTTATAATACATTTGTAAATCTTAAGAGTAAAAATTCTTTTATGAACCAAAGTACAGTTAAAATTTAAGAAAAATTCGTCCATGTTCCAACAAATCACGCCACTTTTTTTCAAACCAAAATGTTAACGTTGTCAGCGAAAAATTGATCATTTTTGACGTTACGTTTTGTAGCACCAACACTGTGCGCGACGTCTATGTTTATTGTTCATCAGATTTTGATGCGTTTTGTTTCATTTTGTTGCTAATAAAATTAGGCATGGGTAGTATGTCAATGGATTTGACCTAACATTTACCGTTTACGAGATAAAAGCTATGCAAAATAGGGCAAATCTCAATTTCTAAAATTTTTTTTTATTTCTTGTCCGATTTTGATGCAGTTTTGTTTTAATTGACTCCTTATGAAAAATGAAATGAAGACAAATCAATCAGATTTTTGATATCTTGTTCTCTAAAGGAGATATTAGGGGCCGAAATAATGTCAACATATTTTGGATAGCTCTTACCGTTTTCATGCTATAAGGGGTCAAAAGGGCCAAAACCACTATTTCTTATAAAAATGTATATTTCATATTTTTATCAGATTTTCATGTAATTTATCATAATCCATTTATCGAGGCATACTTTTGTGGCCACTTTCCATTATCGCAAACATTTCAGTGCCGTTTTCTGAGACGACTTCGGTTGTTTACATTCGAGATGAAGAACCAATGAAGTAATGAAGAAGGAATGTTTTCGTCTGTCTCCGAATTTGAATCGATAATGAGTAGGTATATTCTTCATAGCATATATTGCATTTCCTGACATTTTAATGGACTGAGGTTGGGTTAGTTTAGAATGGTTTGACTAAACTAGCACTGGCCACAGGGGTTAGATGCATGAGAAAATTAAATTATACTATATATAATCATGTAAAAACTAAAAATATTCTCATAAATTGGAATATTTAAACATGCAAGATAAACATTTAAATACATTTTTACCAAACTTAATTTCTAAAAATTGCTCATTTTCAGTTGGTGTTGTAGAATTATACAGTAACCAATCAATCAAACTAAACAATGATACTTTAAATGCACTTTACAATACAAAAAACACAAGTGGGGAAAATCTTGCAATTTTTGGAGTAAAAATCTTAATAAAATTATAAAGCCAGTTTTTGAGAATTGTCATTTTTTTATATACATGTAAAAGATAGAGTGCTTATTGAAAAAACAAATCATGACCTCCCTCCTTTGTTAAACCTAGTGTTAGGGAATTAGAAATAATTCATAAACAATCATGGAAATAACAGGTTGGTCATAACTGATTATTGGTCTTTCGAAAAAATCAAACAAATATAACTCCTTGAAGTGATTTTTCTGAAAATCATTCTTAACTGGAATTTTGCTACTTTATGAGAAAGAATTTTAAAAAGTGCAGATATCAGACATATCAAAATTTTTTGTGATGTTGAAAATTAGCCTCAGCATTGGTACTTTATTACTAAAAGTAGGATTTTTCTGTTTAGTCGATTATTGATTTCGTTAGATCTTTTGATTAATCCAAAACATCACTTGTCAAACCAGAATCAATTTAGGTGACCCCCCTCTTCCAGTATCCATCTATATTTACATGATATACTACTTAATTGCCCCTTCCCCCTTTTGGATAAACAATGACTGGCCCCTTAAGTAGTGCCAGCTAGTAAATAATATTATCTCCCAATTCATACCTTTTTCCCCTTATTTTTCATACACTAAAAATAAAATAACGATATTACCGTCAATTTCCTAAGATTGCCTTAGATACAAGAAATCAACTGGAATATGTGGAACTCTAAAACATTAAAAAAAATTGCCAAATTCAATACTGGCTTGTATTGCAGTATCCATCTATTCCTAACTGTTTGACTTAATTGTACATGAGCTGCATCACAGCTGAAACATAAATAGATGGGATGGGTGTCGTAGAAGATCTACGGCGTCCATCCCATTTTTTTTAATATTTTTTCTTCAATTACCTCCCTTATTTTAACAGAGTAAAATATTACTTTTAATTTGTACAACATGAGCATCCAAACATCAAATAGTATATAAAACTATTACAGAAATTTGTTTCCATATCAAATTAATTAGTGGTTTTATTACTAGGTTTTAATTTCGAAGGCTTTTGCTGTTTATTTTTTAATAATATACTGACACTCACTTACATGTTGAACCAGTTTATATATATCGTCATATCAAGGAATTTATATCATATATTTCCAGATTTTATTTAGAAATCACTGTCATTAAGTAGCCCGTTAAATCTATTTAATTATGACTGAAACAAATAGGAGGGTGGCATCTCCCAGTATTCAATACGCTGACATAGGCGTCGTATTGTACGTAGACGCATATTGTACTCGTACGCTATTCGCTAATTTTCTTTAATTTGTAGGACTTTTCAAGTGCTAATATTTCCAGAGAAAAACAAATCAATATAAGTCTTCTTTCCGTAACTAAAATATTTAAAAAATTTTAATAATAAATTTTTCTTAATTATTCTTCTTCTTGTCTTTCACAGCCCGTGGCGTATTGTTGCAGATTGATCATCAGCTTAATTCCAAGCTATATATGATAAAAAGAAATCCAAATAATAGTATTTACATTAATAAAAGT
>MJUU01061406.1:6996-20852 GCA_002080025.1 Modiolus philippinarum
AAGGGGGCCAAAATCATAAATTTACAGATAACCTAAAATTTTTATTTTTCATCGGATTTTGATGGGATTTTTTTCTTTGGATTCCACTTGATGTAAGCTTTCAGTAGTATGTCAAGGGATTTTGCTTAGCTCTTACTGTTTCCGTGCTATAAGGGTTCACAGGGGCCAAAACTGCAAATTTGCAGATTACCTAAAATTTTTATTTTTCATCGCATTTTGATGGTCTTTTTTCTTTGGATTCCTCTTGATATAAGCTTTCAGCAGTATGTCAATGGATTGGGCGTAGCTCTTACCGTTTCTGTGCTATAAAGGGTCAAAGAGGAATCATAAGGAGTCATAAGGGCTAATTTTTATTTTCCCTAGTTTGTGTCCAGCTAATTTCTGGGTCAATCTCCTTATTGCGTCCTTCTAATTATTGTGTCAAGCTCTTTCGTTTGTCCATACTCGCTTTAAATTACACTTTTTGAGATTTCAGTGGACGACATGCTTCGGTCGTATCATGCTGCGCTCGGCGTAGCCCTTTATTTATATAGGGTCTGGTTTAAAATTGAATTAATTTTAAAATTTGAAAAAGGAAAATTTCTTAGAGTTAAAATCTTAAATTAATTCAATTTTAAACCAGACCCTATATCAAAAATCTGAGATACGGTTTTGTTGCATTTTAATTGATCTTTCAGATAAAGCAAACAGAATTCAGCTATCTGTAAAGATGTAAAAGTTATTTTCATTTTAAAAATATTACACCAAAAATCAAATTTTTGTCAAATATGGTAAATTAGACATTGATACTTAAAAGGAATACTCTAAATGAACATTAAGATTCAATTAAATCATTTTCCTTTAATTTGATACCTCGTTTGTCATTGTAAAAGTATCTTTATTAATAAGAAAGTTACAGGCTTTCAAAGTCAGGGACCGAAAATTTTCTTCAGAAGACTGTTGTGCTACCTTAACTTCTGGTCTAATGATTTTTGACAGAGTTTTGGATTTTGGAAATTTTGGTAAAATATCAGTTTCCACACTTTTTGTCTTAACAATTACAGGTTTTGATCTAATATTTGGTATTTGAGTCTACTTCCATGAGTTACAGATCAAGTTTGAATTCTGTTTGATACAAAATGCAGATTTTACCATGTTAAAACTATTGTTAACAAATAAGGTCTTGTACAGTCATGTCCGCACAGACATTTTCAAAAGAGTATACCCTTGACACAATATAATTTAAAATTATTTTTTGGTGTGAGAGGTCGTTGAAGATCACTGTTTCCCACCCACAGTCTACAGACTTGGTCACAACTGTCCTTTGGTGTACATTTCCAGCAAGTCCACAACAGATCCAAGATTGCTGTCAAAGGGGAACCTATAGTGTAACATTAGACCCTATGAGAAAGCAAATCCATAATTTTTTCGGAAACCTGAAAGCCAGTTAAAACCAGACTTAGCTTGGGGGTCCCTTTAGAAAGAAAGTTTCCAAGTCAACACCTTATACAAGATGGCCACCAGCAGGGAGCTTATTTTTCTGAAAAATGAAAGCCAGTTGAAACCTGACTTGGCTTTAGTTGCATGTCCCTTAAGAAAAAAGCATCCAAGTCAGCACCTCATTCAAGATGTCCACGAGCAGTGAGTTTATTTAGTTTAGCATTAGACCCTATTGGAAAACACATTAAAAATATTCTCCACTGAAAATCTGGTTATAGTATTCCTTGGGTGGTCCCCTTTTAAAAAAAATGTTTCCAGCAAGTCTTTGCCTCAACCAAGATGGCTGCCATCTGGGAACTTAGTTTAACATTGGATCTTAAGGCAAAATAGCATGAAAGATCTCCTCCAAACCTGTTTTGGCCATTCAAAAACATGCTAGGTCACAATTATTCTTAGTTGACCCACTTTGAAAATTGTGTCCAAATTGTCAGCATCAGATCCAGATTGTCAACAGCAAAGAACATAGTTTAACATTGGGCCATGCAACATCAAGATCAATTAACATACTAGAAGTGAGACTACTTATATATATAAACTTATATTATTTGGGTGGTCCAGGTGAACACTACAGGCTTTGAGAGTCTCCTGTATGTTTGAACATTCAGAAGTTTGATCATTTGCTCTAGCACAGCTGTTAGTTGCTTCAAAAATTTCTTTTTTTTCTTACATGTATTTCATGCATTTGATTTTCACTTTTCACTAATTGTTGACAAATGCTGGCATTTTCTGCTTAAATAACATCAAGAAATATCTCTAAGACCCTGTTCACACTTACAATATTTGAATCGATCGTGATCGATTCCAATCGGTTTAAGCTGTTCATATTATAAAAAGATCGATTGTGATGGATCTTATTTGGTCCGATTAAAAGAGGTGGTCTAAAAAAGATCGATTCAAATAGAGAGGATTATGGCATTGGTGTGAACAGTAAGGATTGATTGCGATCGATTCAAGTGCTTTGAATAAGCATGCGATCGATCGCAATGTGTTCTAATGAGAACGTCAAACCTGACTGAGATCGATCGCAATCAATTCAGATGTTTTAAATGTGAACATAACCAGGTTTGAAAAGAATCGATCTTAATTTGGATCGATCGCATATAGCTCTAATGTGAACACGGTCTTACTGTAAATGGCAGTCTTGGTGAATACTTTGGTAAATGAGGGTAATAACAAAATTACCAAACAGAATTGGCAAACGCTGAAATCCATAGGGCAAATAGACAGAGCAGGTTTACCACAATGGTCAGGAATTTCAAAAGAAATAATTGGCTTAAGATGGAGTTTAAAACCACTTAATTATGATTCTAAACCTGATATGATATGTTACATGTATTTAGCTTTGTTTTAAATATTTCCAGTACACTACTATGGTGTGGGGGGAGCAATGAATAATTGAGTTTTATGTGTGGTAACTAATTTTTTCCTCAATAGATGCATGTTTGAGAAAGGAGATAAATAAAGAAATATTCAGTAGAATGCTGGTGTATCTGATTTTAATGTATTTACAGTGAAAATTTTAACGAAATTTATTTTTTGTGATCTTAATATATCCAAGCAAATAGGTAAAAATGAATCCATTGTACATATTAACTGAAATTTACATTGCACTTTTGTTTTGATGATTTTCTTCTTTAACATATGATTTTTTTTTCCAGGGAGATTCTTTGAAGTATTTCACAGACAACCTGGATAAGATAGGACAAAAGGTAAGGAGTAGTTTGTGACAGCCTTCATTTAATAAGATAAAAGATCAAAAATATTTTACAAGATAATGTAAAAAGTAAGGCTTTACAGATAGCCTTTATGAGGATTGATAAAAGGTAGACAACCTTGATAAATGAGATAAAAGGTTAGGATTATTTCTAAGGACAATCTTTATTAGAAGAGATAAAGGTACAGGTTAAAACAGACAACCTGTAACAATATAGGGTAAAAGTCCATATAGCATTTTGCACACAACCTTTATAAGATTGGTTGTAATTAAATTTTATTCAGATTAATCTGATTTTGTAGGACTTTAGACTTGATAGTTTCCTGAAATAACAGTTTTCTTTTCTTATGATTTTAAAGAAAGCTTCAGATATTGACTTCGACAATTGGAATGTGAGCTAACCTTGATGAGTAATGGATCAAGTAGGAGTTCATGTATTTTTTAAGAGTAATTGCCCTTTTAATTGGCAAAAAAAAGAAATGTGAAAAATTTTTGAACAGTTGTAAAAAATCAGGAAGGTAGGGGATTAGAATGTATGATGTTATCACTCACCAATAATGTTTTGTGAAGACAGGTAAATCACAGGTGAATTAAATGACAGTTTGTTGATTAAAGATAAAAGATTAGATTACATGGACCACAAGGAAATTAATATATTTGTTTAAAACATTAAAGAATAAACTTGGAGAGAACAGCTTATTACTTCCGCATACCGGTACCTAATACATGCAGTATTGATTATCTTTTTTTATATTCTTCTTGAACACACACTGTTATTCTTTCAACACCTGTTTTCTTTGCATTGTTTAATTTAGTCAAAAACATGGACACCGTATGACAAAAGTGACAGCGTATCATGATATACCTTTAGTCATTTGACTGACAGTCTATCTGTCCCTTATCAAAAGATCTGTTACCAATAAGTTTCGAATTTTCTTAGATTATTATTTCAAATTTTGTAAATTTTTAACCACAAATTCTGGCCAAGTTCAATTTTTGGTTCCTGTGACAAAATAGATCTTTGCTTTTTCACCTTTAAGCATCACATTTTTGCTAAAAAACATGTTAGGTTATCATGTATGTCACAATTACTTTTTCAACAAAGTTTTAAATTCGTCTGTCATTCCATAGCTAACACTTTTCAAGACTTTTTGAACACCTTTTGAAATAAATACTTTATATGTGGTACATGGGTTTACCTTGATGAGTTGCAGATCAACTTCGAGTTTTGTCATAATTGGTAAATTTTTTGTAGGACCTTACCATTTTCAGCTTTTAATTTAATGAAAAAATTGGTTATTTTGTTTTTTAACACTGTTTGAGGTATTGAATTCAAGAAAGAATTAAAAGTAGCCATTTATTCATATGATTTTTACCACAGGCTGGCACTTTATGGCGAATATTTTACCCTAAGCGACCAGAACACAAAAACGAAAACACAGGATTACATGAGACAGCCACAGAGCATGGTAAACATGACAATTAGTACTACTTTTAGTGGAACACATTTAGCCTGTATATTGTAGTTACTCTATAATTGAAAATATTTATTTTGTATTAATTTCATTATAATTTTACAGGACTATATACCTTCCAAACTAGATATTCTACATGCAAGGAAAGCCACAAAGGGAATTACAGAACATACTATTGACATTAATGGAGTACCCTTTCTTTTTGTTGATGTCGGAGGACAAAGATCACAACGACAAAAATGGTACTGGTGTTTTGAAAATGTTACATCAATTCTATTTATAGCATCATCCAGTGAATATGATCAAGTGTTGTTAGAAGACAGGAAAACTAACAGATTACAGGAATCATGTGACATATTTGAAACAATTATAAACAACAGGACCTTTGCTAGTGTGTCAATCATTCTATTTTTAAACAAGTTTGACCTACTTAAGGAAAAAGTGCCCCGTGTTTGCATTAAAGACTATTTCCCAGACTTCAAAGGGAATCCCCGTAGTATCACTGATGTACAAGAATTTGAACTCAGTTTGTTTGAAGAGTGTCGCAAGGAACGCGCCAAACCTCTTTTTCATCACTTTACAACTGCCATAGATACAGAGAACATTAAATTTGTCTTTCAAGCAGTGAAAGATATTATTCTGCAAGAAAACCTCAAGTCATTGATGTTACAGTAATGTACAGGTTACCATAGCAACTGAAGCTCAATGAGACTAGTCTAGGGGAGAAATTGTTGTGAATCATTTACATATTCTAATTTTGATGTATAAATGTCCTTTCAAATCACATACAATGTGACAGAGCTTATATAACATACATATTATCATTAACAGAAAATAGACAAGATGTTTATATTCTATTTTTAATCACTATATCTTTCATCTCACTTTGTAAGATTTTTATTTCTACAAGTTTTCAATGCATGCATGTGACTTGCAGGTTTGCAAAGAGCTGACTTTTGAATTTTGATAAAACTTTGTCCGTAGATTATTTTCACTTGAAATCCATCCTTTTGTGCTTGAAATTTGCAAAACTTTTGATATGCATTTCAAATATATATAAAAATATAATAATTAATATAAAGAGCTTTCATTTTGGGGTCATCATAAAAATGTTAATAAGGCAAAATAAAAAAATACATTAGCTTCTCAGGCCCCTGCCTCATCTCTTTTCTGGGAACTAATTTTACTTTTTTATTCAAGTTTCAAATAAAAAAAAAAATAAAATCACCTGCCTCATCACTTTTTGGGTGTTTCAGTAATGTAAAAATATGCCTCATCATGATTTTGAACCAATAAAAATAAAAATCTTCTCCCTCCCTGCCTCATCATTTTTTCAGAAAAATGGCCTGAGAATCTAATCATTATTTTTGTATGGCCTAATTGTGAATTGTTTTTTTACTTTAAAGGGCTATTCTGTCAACTGATTCTTTTATGATATTTTGTTGGATTTTTTTGTTCTTTTTAAATATCTAACTATTTTGCCTTCCTTATAATACTAACATGCACGTAAATTTGTTAATTTTATAATGAAAAACCCTTTGAAAACACTTTTGAAAGCAGTCTGTTTTATATTAATGATGGCAGTGCATATTGTATTTTTCAATAATAACTAAATTAGACCTATATGTACATTCAGTATTGTATATTTCTGAATATTCTAGTGTTGTCAAGGATTTTCGTTTTCACTATATAAAAGAGCATTTAACTTCTACAATATGAATCTTAATTATATTGTTTCATTTACACCCACATATCATTTTTTACATGGATATACATTTAAGCCCATGAATCATTGTATTTTCTCTCAATCTGACCCCCATGTTTTACCCAGAAAAAAATGTTTTGACACTGAACTGGATACTTGTTTGAAAACAAGGTATCCTTTCTCTAATATTTAGCAAATTTAAATACCTCCTGACTGATGTGTTAACATATATTTCTCTCACATGAGAGTTTTCATTTCTCAGCACTTTATTGGTTTAGATTCAGTTACGACATCAAATTTGTTTGCTGTCTCCAAACTTTTTCTATGTGACGGCATGAAAAAAGGAGTTCATACTAAATGACGTCATGCTCAAAGAACACATTGTATTTTGGATCAGCAGAAAATGAGGGCAAAGTTTTTGTCACGTATTGCCTTCAACTTATTAGAGAAACAAATTCCACAACTGTATCTTGTGAGATACAACATTTCTCAACTCATGATATTTAAATTTTCAAATATTAAAAATGCTTGCTAAGCCTCGTGTTTCAAAATTTGAAGATTTGACTATCTCAAGTTGAGAATGGATAACTCACTCGATGAAGTTGTTAAATCTTTAGCTCCTCCATTTTTGCCAAAAGAAGAACACCTACTCCTCATTGAAATTAAAAAGTAGATAAAATGGATAAGATTTGGGTTGCTTTATATATCAGTGTATATACAGAGTAGTGCCATGAATGAGTTTGCTTTTTAAATTCTTCTATACATTAAAAAGAACAATGACCACCATTGAAAAAAATCACAAAGGACTCATTTCTTATCCAATTTATTTGTAATGCTTTTCATATTAATAAGATATTTAACTAAAATTCATGTCTTTTTTAAAAAATGGATTTAGGCATTTCTTTTTAATGACTTTAAGAATAGCTTTAAGTAATGAAAATCATCAATCAAATTTATATTTCTCCCACCTTCCATAGATCAAAGTTCGCTTAGATTAGAATAATCTATTAGATACATTATTTAATAATGGTAAATTAGAGATTATTACCTTTTGCTGGATTTGGCTTTTATTGTATTTTCCTGTTAAATGGCTAATATTTTGCAATAAAAGCTAAATTAAAAATATGAAATGTACAAAAATATATTTTAGTATACACACCTTCTAATTTTGATTTTTTTTTTCGAAAGAAAAATTGAAGATTAAAGGTAGATAAGAAAAAATATGCTTACCATTTACGCTTTTGGACAAATAGGGCCAAATTTCTGTTTAAAACATTAACAATTAGTTTGATCAGGATTTTTTTTTATATGACTTAAAGTCTTATGTGAATTTTTAGATATATCAGCTGCTTTGTTTTATTTTAAGCTTTGCACAATTTGACAGGGTATTGTATCTGTATTCCAGGTATTATATAGATTGTTACTATTGCTCATGATTTAAACATTGTAATTAAGTTGTTTTCATTAAAAATCAAAATTTCATACAAGTACATGTATGTTTGTAATGTAGAATTGTTTGTTATTTTTGAAATATTTTATTACAGAGCCTTATAAAAGTGTATATATAAAATATCATTATTTATGCCTTTGAAAAAAAGATAAGGTATTTTGAGATTTTATTGAATTGCCTTTTCTTATAAAAGGGAGAACAAATTGCTGATATTTTGTAAATAGCATAATGTCATCTTTCTGTCAATACATTAGCAGATTTAAGTTTGAAGATATTATCCATTTCCTCTTTGCATGCATTTTTCTTTTCACACATTTTCAGGAATACTTTTAATTGTATATCAGGTGAAACAAACAACTTGGCATCTGTGAAGTAATTAACAGTAAAGGGGGTAGATGAAATCATTTCTTTTATATTTACTCTATTTTAAGCGTAAACTTTTTCATTTATTCCTGTTCTCTAGATCACTCTGATAAGTCAAAATATCTGCTTCTTCTGAATTCATGTGAATGAGATCCTTGTATTTGAGCAGATTTGTCACTTCATTTGGAAGATGGATATGAATTTTTAATTTCATTCTGTGTTGCATGTTGATCACTTCTGAAGTAGTGTGGTTTTAGTTGTGTTAACATTTGCCAAAAATATGTGAACATCATCAAGACAGATATTTTATTTTCATTCATAATTATTCGTCTTCTGTTTCTACGCATTGAGTTGAAACAATCGATAATATATTCGGAGCTCAGACATTCTGTTTAGTTTTAGAAATATTTATATTAAGTTTAGTTACGGAGATGGTTCAAGGGATCACACAGAAGATAACAAGGGAAATAACTCTGTGGTTTTGGAGTGTACAGAATTCTAAAAGAATACTTTTAAAATAAAACCAAAAAAGATGAACATGTATTATGAATTGATGAATTGATAGAAAGTTCAGGTAAATTGATATAAAAGAATGTTTGGGATAAAATAATGCATTTACTTCCGTTGACTTCTAGCCAAAAGAATTTTTTGACTTGGAGAGTACCTTTTTCAGTATAAAATTAGAGCATACAGGAAACAAACTTCTTGTCTTAAGATTTCTTCAAAGTGATAGTATACTTTTTAAATTATTTTGAGGTTATAATGTTTCCCAAGAAACTTGGTTGGAAATGCCAACTTTTCCATCAATCACCATTCAAGGGCAGGACCATAGTAAATAATTATTGAAGGTTGTATCAACCCATTATAATGAGGTATCAAAATATTAAAGTGTTTATATGTGCATTTGTTGAAATAAAAGGTCAGTTTTAACATAATTTTGTTTTACTCTATCTTGCAGAGGTCATTGTCTAGTAACGTATGCATTTCTTGAAAATAATTTCAGACAGAGTTATCTCCCTTCAAATATTTAAAGGCCATAGAATTCTCTATATACTGTAAATCAAACTTTATTTATTTTTAATTTTAATTTGTTGTTACGTATATATTTTTATTTAGCATATTTTTATTTTCATTATTATATCTGTATTTTCAATTACATAATATTGGACTTAATTGCAATTATTTCCATTTATTTTTTTTTTCGGTTCTCATAGAACTATGCATGATACATTTATTTACTGTAAGGACATCATGTTAGGATTAACTCCCTTGACATTGCAGCAATTTTTCAATGATACTAATTTAAGCAAAAATTAAAGTCAATTTTTGTCTGTTACTTGCATATGCCAGAGACATAGATACAGAGATAGGAAACTCCTAGTTAAAGTATATAATAATTGGTATAACACTAATGTGCAAGACTTCCCTTGGCTAGAATGAGTTTGTTAATTTGAACTGCAAACTCCTGCAATTTTAATTGAAACTGAACAGAAAAAAAAACAAGTTGTGGATATTGGTTGAAATATCAGGTAAACAATTATTAGATGATGATGCATCTGTAAAAATATTAACATTACCATTAGAACATTGTTGCATTCAGGTTAACTTGACAAAAATTACAAAGATTTTAAATATTGTGTTGCATAGTGGAAGTTAGAATACAAGTATGATATTAACAATGTGAACTAGTTGCTAATCTCGGTTAATTAAATGTCTCGGCATACACTGATAGAAATGCAGAAATAAGCTGTTTCAGGAATTTGCATTTTGGGTAAATTATTCTGATGTGCAAATCTCGGTAGGAATCAGTGGTTGAAATGCCACAATTTGGCATTTAATCAATTTACCCATAATTCTTTTGTTTCTGAAAACAGCAATAAGATTAGTATTAACGTCATGGCATCTGGTGCTTTTGATAGGGTTGGTAAGTCTAGTCATGTGACTGAAACGTAATTAAAGAAGTCTATTATAAAGTGATGGCATAAGATAATACATTTGATATTAGTACTCAAAAGTCATATTTTGCAATGAAAATGCATGCAATTTTTATGCTTTATGTACTCAATAACATTTTTAAAAATTATACTTGACTTACAAACCCTATAGCTTACAACAGTATTGTGTGTTTTTTTTCCTGTTTAAGGAGTGCCACCAAAGGTCAAAGAATAGGGTAGTTTTAACCTGCAGCTTAGTTACTATCTGTCTTCAAAGTTTCTTCATTGTGATAGGATAGAATTTGTTGTTGGAATATGCAATGCCAAACTTTAAAACTAACAGTATTGCTTAGGTATATGGTATTTTGTATGCTCTTAGACAAAATGAAGATTATCTACCCTTCAAACGTAAATGATTTATTTTGTATTGATCTAGTAGAGCAGTGCAGGCTATAGTGTATTAATGATTGTTTTGCAAATAAGCTGCATATTTCGTCATTTAGTTGCCAACAATGTTCTTTAAATCTTGGTTTCCTAATTATGTGCCAATAACTGTCTAGAATATATCATTTAGAATAGTATTAATATGAAACAACAATTAATTTGTGTATTTTTGATACTATCGTTGATAATTGCAGTAGATTTTATGAAAGTATTAGTCCAGCAATATAACATGTTCTTATAAAATGAGATTTTACTGATTTAATCAAAATTTTGCATAATGATACTTGATAATTCAAAAGATGAAATCACACATTTTGGCAACAATTAAACATAATAGTAGGTATTTCAGTAAGATTGTGGAAAATAGTTATAATTCAATCTGAATTGTGCAATTAATGTAGATAGATTAGTTGAATATAATTTATTTAAGTTGGCTGGTCAGTTTGGATAGAAGTGAACTACAGTTTGAAATGCAAGAAATACAAGGGACTTCCATATTTCTGAAATTCAATTTGTTGAAAGCTGTACTCTAGGATTAGGATGCATGATGAATACTAAGGTCATGAAAACATTTTTGGAAACATGCCTTCTGAATTTGTTTTACGGAAAAGATTTTTATTTTAGGAAGAGAACATAACATCACTGGTTTTTTTCTTTGGAAATGTTAAATTTTCTGGATTGTTCATTGGAAAAATGGCTGTTCTGAAAAATTTCATGAATTTACAATTAAGACAAAAACAGTCTTTTAAAAAAATACAAGATTTTCATGACATTTTGTCAATAGAAACCCTGTAGTTGAGTTTCATAAAATGAATTAGATAAAGATTTCCATCTTTTTAATGTATGTAAAGTTTTAAGAAATCTTGCTTTAGTATCCAAACATGACCAGAAAACATAAATAGAACATAATTTTTTAGTACAAGTTTATCAATACACACTTCATAAATCAAACCCATAAGTAATACATGTATATTGTGATTGTTTTTCCGGGTTGAAATAATTACTTGCCACATTTTCTAAATGTTAGTACATTTTGAAAAATCAAAAAATAATTTCAGTCTTGGTGAATAAACATAAATATATTTAAAAACTGTACAAAGTAAATACACTATTAATTGACAGAAATGTTTGTCTAACAATATTGTGAAAGTAATGCTCCACGAAATTTCCATGTTTTTATGTATACAAAATTTGTCATATTATACATCCACTAAAGTAATTTCTGGTAAATTCTGAGAGTTGGTGAATGAATGAATGGCATAACATAACATTGTGCCATCAGTTTCATACATTTATGACAAACAATAGTATCAAGCATTCAAGTACAAACATCAGTTTGATATTGAAGACATCTAACATTTTGTATACAGTACAACTGGTATATTGCTGTTACCAAGTCACATCTCGGTTTGTAATTTCAAAATAAGACAATTTTCATATGTTAGTGATGTAAAATTGGACAAAAGGATATATGAAATTTATGACAGACAGCAAGATTACCAAAATTTAGTTGCAAAATAATTTGGTTTGACTGTAAGTTTATGTACGAGTTGTTTACTATGGCATACAGTTTGACTTGTTTGTAATACTAATAACGTTTTTATGATTATAATTACAACTAACACTTGAATGACTATATTTTTATATATTACGTAAAGTTACTGTATTTGGATTTAAATACATTGTATTACATTTATATAAGATGCAGCAATATATGGAATTTCTAGAACATTTTTGTTGAACTTTCTGCTGTTGTAGTTCCCAGATATAATTTTTGAAAGGGCTTATGTTGTTTATTGTGCTTCACAGTTTGTTAAATTGAACCTACTAATCTTTAGGGCCTGACCAAAGAACTTGACGTACTCCAGGATTTTTTTCTGAGAAAAACAAAAGGTCTCTTTCTGTGTAAAAAATCTACCATTGAAGCAACATTAAATTTGAGTGAACTGACTCAACTGATTTTATTTTCTGCATTGGAAGCTGTATGATACATAAAAAGTTTGGAAGTATACAATGTATTTTCTGTTAATCTATGTACTCAGTTGGCTATTCTGAGGCAGCATATTTTTTTAATTAAGAGAAGAAATCAGACTTCAGCCATGTGCTTGATTGACTTTGAGTATATTTCTGTACAGAGAGTAGAGCAGATTTGTACTGCATTTCAGCCAGTATATTTTAAATAGCATTTCTCTCTACAGAAAAATCATTATTTATAATCGACTACTACCTGTTTATAATTTCCATGAATTTATTTTGAAAAAAAAAATGCAAGATTTACAGTATTGAGCTTTATAGACCTATAAAGAAATTCAAAATTATTTGTTTCTCAAGTCTCTTATTATTCTGAATTTAATGGGGTAGGCATTTTTATTTTATTGTTTCTTTGATGCAAGTGAAAACTTATTACACTTATATGACAAATTGAACTGATATAATTACTAAGATATTTAAAGAAAAACATAGAGGTTTTATAAAACTTTGAACTGCAAAAAAGCTGGTTTAAAAGACCTCACACAGTCACTTTTCACACACGTGGGTGGGGTTTGAGAAACAAAGTATTTTTTTAATAGCCTTCTGTTTGACAGCCTTTGTGGTGTTTATTTGTAACATAATGCCATCTTTTAATATTTTTCAATATAACAATATATATCAAATCTTTAAGCAAGGGAGATAACTTAGTTATCTTATACTTTGTAAAGGGGAATAATTTGTTTTAGATGATGTATGTATTCCCTTTATTTGTTATAAAAGGTTGTACACTGCTGGAATCCTATATTGTCATCAAATAAATTGTTTTTGTAAAACTTAAATTTTGTTGTGTATCCAGTCTTACTGAATTGAAACTCAGTAGACTGTCTTGTCTAAGTTCAGTGAAAACTTAAGGCCAAACAAATTAATTAATTGGTTCTCGGGCCATTTTTCATTGAAACTGATGAGGGAGGGAGGTGATTTTTTTTTATCTTTTTGTTTGCCAAAAAAATAGATGGGGCGGCTTTTTACATTGTTAAAACCAGAAAAGATATAGTGAGGGAGGTGATTTTTTATTTTTATTTTATTGAAATGGTAAAAAATAGGGTCAATGAGGGGCTTTTTTCAAGCCTCCAACTAGATGAGGGAGGGCCTGAGAACCAATAAATTTTTTTCATGGCCTAACCATCAGTCTAAAAAAGAATAGTCCAAAGATAATGGCAACATCAGAAACACAAACATATAAACATATCACTTAACTATGGCATAGAACACACATACAGATAAACATGGACCCAAACTAAAACCATGATCGAGATCAGGT
>MJUU01061406.1:24036-46392 GCA_002080025.1 Modiolus philippinarum
CCCTGAGGGCAATTTTTGAAAAACTTTAACCTTGCCTCTAGAAGGTAGGCTTTTAGTGGTAGGGTGTTCATATTTGGTATGTAACTTCCTTATGATGACAGCCTTCTTCTGGTACCATACTTGTAGACATGTTGACCTTGACCTTGCCCTGAGGGCAATTTTTTTAAAACTTTAATTTTGCTTCTAGAATTTAGATGTTTAGTGGTAGGGTGTTCATATTTGTTATGTGAGGTTCTTTTGATGAGAGCTTTCTAATGGTACCATATTTATAGACATTTTGACCTTGACCTTGCCCTGAGGGCAATTTTTTAAAAACTTTAATTTTGCTTCTAGAATTAAGTTGTTTAGTGATAGGGTGTTTATATTTCATATATGACTTTCTTGTGAAGAAAGCTTTCTTTCGAATTTATTGTGCATTGAGGTTACTGGAATCCCCGGCGAGCTATGTTGTCTTCTGACAACTCTTGTTGTAAATTTTTTGAAAACTAAGGATTATCTCCCTCATGCAAAGCTCTTTCCTTAGCTGATTTTGGCTTTACATTTAGATCATACTGATTATTTGTTCTTTATCAGTTTTCAGCATCTTTGAGTTTACAGTCTTTCCAAACATTTAGGTTTTGTCTGCACTGAAGAGACATAAATTGCTGAAATGAGCATATGCAGAAAATAAATTCACAGTAATTTCGATACTTAGTTATTTGAAGAAGCCCTTCAATGAATTCAGAGAAACAGACTGGCTCAAAGAAGTCCACAGTTTGTGCCAATTTGGAATTCTGATAGTCCTCCAAACTGAACAAATATATTGTTGATCAGAAACTGACATTTTAGTCACCATGTCTGCATATTTTTTTTCTCTTATTCCGATTCAAATTACACAAAGTAAGCTTTTTCTCTTCCTATAACAATATACCTATATCTCTGTTCACCATTTTTACGAGAGAAACATCTGAATTAAATCTTTCAGACGATGTTTCAGTTGTTCATAAGGATGTGGTAAAGTGTGGAGAAGTTGATTACAAGTTACCAATTTACTTTCCAGATAGTACTAGGATCTGAGGAAAAGTAATTGAAATTGACACTCTGTAAATTATATTATTTTGCATTTTGCTAAGTTAAGTCTTATTACACTGAATACAACTTGTTGTTTTGGAAATAATTTAACTGTTTGCAGTTGATGAATAACTAAGTACCGATGTTACCGTGAATTTATTTTCTGCATATGCACATTTCGACAACTTATGTCTCTTCAGTGCAGATAAAATCTAAACGTTACGAAGACCATAAAATCAAATATGTTAAAAAACTGATAGAGAACGAATACCCAAAATGATCTAAAATTAAAGCCAAAATAAGCTTAGGACATAGCTTTGCGTGAGGGAGATACTCCTTAGTTTTCAACAAAATTTACAAAAATTTAGATATTGCAAGGTTCGAACTAAAATCGGCTTTGATGTAGAACAGGAGATGCTTGACCAGTTGAAACACAAAGTGTCACTCTTTCATGCAATCACAGTCATCAAGGCCAGAGTTTTCTAACGTCGAGGAGGGGGCATATTGTTTTACTTAGGCCATCCATTAATCCATCTTGTCTCTGGACTTTGATTTATGTCATCTTCTGTCATCTCCTGCCATTGTTCAATTCACATGGAGGTTACATAGTTTGTCTCAGCAATCTGTAGAAAAAGGACACAAAAACCAGAACAAAAGGCTCAAGAGCCTCAATCACGCAACTTGGCCAAGGCCGACACAGACAGTCAAAATAATCCCAGTGTTTAAGGTTTGTTCATAGACCTTGAGGTTTATATGATCCAAAGTTAAACTATTTTCACCCTCTGGTAGCCATTTTGGATAGAAAGAGAGCTACTTGGGGACCATTTAAGTACCATCAGGTATGATTCCAATTGCCAAAATACTTTCAAAGGAGAAAATCTTTGATTATGTTTCCCTTGAGGTCCAATATTAATCTAAGTTCCCTGCTGGCAACCACTTCTATGAGACTTGCCAGACACACTTTTAAAGGGGACTAACTAAGTTCCAATTGGTCTAGTGGTTTCAGAGGAAAAGATCTTTTAATATGTTTTTCCTTAGGGTCCAATGTTAAACCAAGTTCCCCACAGGCAGTAATCTTGGATGAGGCACATACTTTTAGGACACAAAGAGGACAATTGTGACCAAGCTTGGTTCCAAATGGTTGAGTGCTTTCAGAGGAAAAGATCTTTGAATGTTTTCCATAGGTTCCAATGTAAAGTTCCCAGCTGGAGGCCATTTTTTACATACACCTTTTTTAAAGGGATATTTTGACAAAGATTGCTTCCAACAGAGCTTTTTGCTTCAGAGATCTTTCAATGTTTTCCAACAGGATGCAGTGTTAAACTATGTTCCTTTATGTTGGCCATCTTGGATGTAATGCAAACTTGCCAGACACCTTTTTCAAAATGACCAACTGGGACCATTGTAAGTTGGGTTCAAATTTTGGTCTGTTACTTTCAGAGTGGATCTTTGAATAAGTTTTTATACGACCGCAAAAAAATTAATGAGATAAATGGGTCCCAAATGGGGGAAATCTCAAAAATCTATTTTGTTCATTTTTTGTCCGATTTTGATGCAGTTTTTTCATTAGATTCCTTATGAAAAATTAATATGGCGCTCAACTTTTACATTTTTGGTAACTTGTTTCCTTTCCAAGCTATGAGGGACCGAACGGGGCCAAAATAGCAAATTTGCTGATTACCTGAAATTTTTATTTTTCATCGGATTTCGATGGGATTTTTTTCTTTGAATTCCTCTTGATATAAGCTTTCAGTAATGTGTCAACGGATTTTGCGTAGCTCTTACCGTTTCCGAGCTACTAGGGGTCAAAGGGGCCAAAATTGCAAATTTGCTGATTACCTGAAATTTTTATTTTTCATTGGATTTCGATGGAATTTTTTTCTTTGAATTCCTCTTGATATAAGCTTTCAGTAGTATGTCAACGGATTTTGCGTAGCTCTTACAGTTTCTGAGCTACAAGGGGTCAAAGAGGCCAAAATTGCAAATTTTTTGAAATATGTGAAATCTTTATTTTCCATCGGATTACATTGGATTTTTTTCTTTGAATTCCCCTTGATATAAGCTTTCAGTAGTATGTCAACAGCTTTTGTGTTATTACCGTTTCCGAGCTACAAGGGGTCAAAGGGGCCAAAATTGCAAATTTTCGAAATGTGATATCTTTATTTTTCATCAGATTTTGATGGAATTTTTTTCTTTGAATTCCTCTTGATATAAGCTGACAGTACTATGTCAACGGATATTGCGTAGCTCTTACCATTTCTGAGCAACAAGGGGTCAAAGGGGCCTAAATTGCAAATTTTCGAAATATGTGAAATCTTTAATTTTCATCTGCTTTCAATAGGATTTTTTTACTTTGGATTCCTCTTGATGTAAGCTGTCAGCAGTGTGGCAGCGGATTTTGCGTAGCTCTTACCGTTTTCGAGCTACAAGGGGTCAAAGGGGCCAAAATTGTAATTTTTCGAAATATTTGAAATCCTTATTATTCATCGGATTTTGATCAGATTTTTTTCTTTGGATTCTTCTTGATATAAGCTTTCAGTAGTAAGTCAACAAATTTGGCATAGCTTTTCCCGTGTCTGAGCTAAAGGGGCCAAAATTGCAACTGATTCAAGCTCTTTGTGTCCATTTAATTACTGTGTCCTAATTCATTTGAATTGCACTCATTTTCAAATTTCAGTATTCGACATGCTGTGGTCGTATCATGCTGCGCTCAGCGTAGCCCTTTATTTTCAATAGGATCCAGTGTTAAACCAATTACCTTGCTGGCAGACATCTTGGAAGAGGTAAGAACTTGCTGGACACACTTTAAAGGGAACTGCTATAGGGATATTCTGACCAATTTTGATTTAAATATGCTGTGTGTCATGAGAGAAGATCTTTGAATACTTTCCTTTAGGGACCAATGTTAAATTGTCAGCCATCTTGGGAGAGATGCAGATTTGCCAGACAAATTTCAAACACGGACCATTGTGACCAAAAGACTAATTGTGACCAAGTTTGGTTTCAATTGGGCCAGCAGTGTCAGAAGAGAAGATCTTAAATGAAAAGTTTAGGACCGAGAGACGAGGTGCACCAAGAGATGGCAAAAGCTCACCCTTGCTATAGCAAGGTGAGCTTAAAAGGACATAATTTAAACCAAAGATTTGATGGAAAAGCACATCATTATACCCCATTTTTTAAAAAGGAGTGGGTACATAGTTGTTAGAAAAGAAGAAGGAAACAGGGAATGTGTCAAAGAGACAACGACTAACAACTCAAAGCCAATATAAGATCTTCAATGAACGGTAAGGAAACCCCACACCCAACGGCAGGTGTGAGTCGGGCCCAAAATAAAGAGTAATCAAGTTCAGCGAATTAAACACCACCCTAGACTCCTAGAGACATAAAGTAAATTAAGTAAAAAACAGACAAGACACACAAAGGCTTAATAAATTTCCTGACAGGCGCAAGCCTGCTGCAGTGGGGTTAAACTAATTTTATTGGGCCCAAACCTTCCCCCTTGCCAATAACAATAGTAAAAACAGTAAAACTCACTTAGCATTAGGACTGAGTCAATTGTGAAAAATGAAACTGAAAGAACTAAATATAGGGACACAAAAGACTACTAGCAGTTAACTGACATGCCAGCTCCAGATCCATTACCAACGGACAAATAAAATTATATACCCGCAGTATACAGCTTCCAACAAGATCCCTTCCTGTGAGGGGCTTAGCATAATGATTTCATGCATATACCAGAGTACATAACCCTGAGCCCATGCATGTTTGACCGACTGTCTGTCCATCCGAACATCATACACTTATTGTCCAAGTTTTGACCGCTTGAAAATGAAGGAATGACTTCATGATTGGTCTAGAATTGATTATATGACGAGTTGTAACATTTAAGCAAGTTTGCCAATACTTTTATGATGCATGTTTTATTTATCTGATTAGAACAAAATGAGCAATCATTGTATAGGACCTTCCATACATCATTCCTGTAAATGTGGTTTGAGATGAGTTAAAATGTGATTTTCACATATGGTGAAATATTCAACTACATGTACCTGTATGTTCAGTGCAGATGGACATTTTTATCAGATCTCACTGAAACGAGCAATCTTTGTAAAGGACCTTCCAAACATCATTCCAGTAAAATTTGGATCAATTTGTTTTAGTAGTTCAGAGAAGATGAAAATGTTTTTTTTCCAAGGGTCCAATTTAAACCTGTCCTGTGCTGGTAGCCATGTTTTTATCGATTGATTTGAAATGAGCAATCTTTGTAAAAGACATCCAATCAAACATTCCCAAAAAGTTTGGTTGAACTTGTTTATATGGTGTCAGAGAAGATGAAAATGTGAGAAGCTAACAGATGGACGACAGGCGCTAAGTTATGGCAATAGCTCAAACTGACCCTTCCAGTCAGATGAGCTTAAATGAAATAATAACTAGAAGTGGGAGCAGTCGCAAACGACAGCTAATCCCCTCGCCCGCTGTCAAAAAATAATAACCCTAATATAATCTAAATATGTATGAATGTCTAAGGTACATCCACTGAACATTGAGTTTTCTGATGTGTAACATGTAGTATCTCAGATATAAACATTAATGGAAACTTTAACCCAAGTCAGTCAAGTGTAAAATGTAGGTCAAAGTGACCCAATTATCATCTGAAGCTGCCTCACTCTCCAAGATGCATCCACTGACCCAAGATAATTGATGTGACTTATGTAGTATCTCAGACATAACCCTTAATGCAAACTTTAACCGGAGTCATTGAAGCATAAAATGTATGTCAGAGTGTCCCAATTATCACCTGAAGCAGCATCACTCTCCAAGACGCATCCACTGACCAAAGATGATTGATGTGTAACATGTAGTATCTCAGATATGAACGATGAACTCGCAAAATGTTCTGCCACATTACTGACAGTTTGCAATGAGAATATTCAAAATCTAATGAAAAATAAAGATTTCACATATTTCTAATTATTGCAGTTTTGGCCCCTTTGACCCCTTATAGCTCTAAACCGGTAAGAGCTATGCCAAATCCGTTGACATTCCTCTGAAAGCTTACTATGAGAGGAATCCAAAGAAAAAAAATCCCATCAAAATCTGATGAAAAATAAAGGTTTCACATATTTCTAATAATTGCAATTTGGCCCCTTTGACTCCTTATAGCCCAGAACGGTAAGAGCTACGTCAAATCCTTTGACAAACCACTGAAAGCTTACATTGAGAGGAATCCAAAGAAAAAAATCCCATCAAAATCTGATGTAAAATAAAGATTTCACATATTTTTGCAATTTAAGCTACGTAAAATCTGTTGACATACTACTGAAAGCCTACAATGAGAAGAATCTAAATAAAAAAAACCATTGAAATCAAATGAAAAATAAAAATTTTAGGTAATCCGCATGTTTGCAATTTTTGTCCAATTGGACCCCTCATAGTTTGGAAAGGAAACTAGTTATCAAAAATCTGATGGTGCAGTGCTGTGTAAATTTTTCATAAGGAATCCATTGCAAAATACTGCATCAAAATTGGACTAAAAATAAAAAAAATAAAATTTTTGAAATTTGCCCCTTTTGGGCCAATTTATCTCGTGAACGGTACTTGCCATGCGAAATACGTTGGCATACTACCGATTGAAAATTTCCTCAAGAGGACACTGAGAGAAACCCCATCAAAATCCGATAAATAGTAAAGATTCTACAGTCAAATATGTAAAAACATCAAATTTAACCCTTTTTGGCCCCTTTTTTTGAAAATGGGTAGGGCCACAATGACCAAAACTAATCCAAGCCTTCCTTTTGTGCCAATTGTGTTAAAATTTCATAAGGATTGATTATTGGAACTTCAGTTATTGACCAAAAACAAAAATGTCTACAGACAACGACGCGGACAACGACAACGACGACAGCACCATACCATAATTTTTGTGATCGTATAAAAAAAAAAAGAAAAAGAAACAGGAGCAATACATAGAAAAAAAAACACAAGCAGTGACGGGGTTATCTTATTGTCAACAAAAAATATGTAATGGAGGGAGATTCTCCAACCATTTTGTTTAGTTTTTAATGCATCTCATTTCAGATGGTTATTTTGAAGTGAATAGTGTGTACACACGAGACGCATCCGAATTTATTCTCTTTTTAGATTCAACTTTAAATATGGAAAAATAAACAAGCTGATTTTGTGCCATTCCAGGATGATATAAAAAACAATGTTTATAAAAGTCCATTGTGATTTTATTACTGACAACAATGACATGTGTTTGATTTTAACAACAATACTATAATTTGGCTGTTACAATGAATATAGGTTAAAACAACTTACTGTATGAAAGGAATAAAATCATCTTTTAAGTCTTTTTAAAATATTATCAAAAACTTGATTCTTGCCAGAAATTGGCAGCTCTACTCAATGTAAAACTGCCAAAAAGTGGAAAAATGTCATATACTAAAATAGAAACTGATGAAATAACCAAAAGTCATTAAAAGTCTGTTACATGATACTCACCTCCAAATAAATTTATCTCAATAGTACAGAGTGGCCATAAGTAGTATGCCTGTTCTTATGTAACCTGAAGTAGGGTGATTAAAGACTAGCAGTCAAATTTATCCAATTATCTAAAAGTGTGAAATCAACATCATGTAGGATAGGGATTTGAAAACATATAGAAATGGTGATTAATGAATTATAGATATCACAAACAATATCAATATACAAATACAATAGTTGTTTTCTAATTATGTTCCTTTTAGAGACAAAATAATGCCCTATTAAAAATGCTAAGTTGTTAATTATCATGATATGAAGATTTCATGTTTGCTCTGACAAATGATTTATGAAATGTTAAATATTTTTTATTCCAGTTTAATTGTTTAATGCAACTCGCCTCATTTCACAAAGAGATTCTTAATAAATATCCATTTGATAACATTTTCTATCAAAACAAGATTGTGTATATTATATTACATCATGAAAAAAAGTCTAGATTCTCATTTCTTCCAAGAGAGTATAAATGCCTGTTATAGTTAACAATCAAATGGGTAAAAATTTTATCATTAATTGTCATAATTATATTAGCCTGATTCCTGAAATTATTTGAATTTTGTACCTTTATCATTATTTGGAAAAAAATATCATCATTCCTTAAAACATATTTTTATTAAATATCTGGCAAATTTTTGTGAAAGCATAAATATTGCCTTTACCATCATTTGGCCAAATTTTTACCATTAATCGTCATTGATAAAAGTTCAATCATTCCTATCCTATTCCAGGGGTCTCAATTGGGGTTTCTTTCCCAAAATCCCGCCTTTTCTGTAAAAACTGTTCTAATTAGACTCTATATAAACTTGGAAGTTCAATAATTCAGTGAGACTTATACATAGTTCTACTGCAATTATAAAACATGATCATTTTAAAATACTGCACAACTTTGATGGCTTGAACTCCCACAGACCAATGAAAACATTTGAGCTTGAGGCGTGTTCGCTCTTTGGGTGGGGATAATAATCCCAACGTTTAAGGGTCTCAATTTCAAGTTTGTTGATAGACATTGATGTAATATATGATCAAAAATTAAACTATGTTCCCCATTAGCAGCTATTTCTGATGGGGCGTAGACAGACTGTCACCTTTCTTGAATAAGACCATCTAAGGATCATTGTGCCTCACTTTGGTTCCAATTGACCTAGTATTTTCAGAGGAGATCTTTGAATGATTTTCCATGGGGTCCAAGGTTAAACAATGTTCCCCGCTGACTGCAATCTTGGATGCTATGCAGACATGCTGGACACATTTTATGAAGGGGACCAAGTAAAGACCATTGTAATCAAGTATGATTCCAATTAGCAATGTACTTTCAGAGGAGAAGATCTTTGAATATGTGTCCCTATACGGTCCAATGTTAAACCACGTTCCCACTGGCGGCCATCTTGGATATGATGTGGACTTGCTGACCACATTTTTTAAAAGAGGCCACCTAAGGACCATTGTGACTAAGTTTGGTTCCAATTGGCCAAGGACAAGTTTACAACGGACAGACCACTGACAAAGTGAAAGCAAAAGCTCATCATGGCATAACAAGATCAGTTAAAGAGTCTATGCAGGCTATGATGCTAAGATAATACTTAAAATTATCTAGATAAGATATTTGCATGGTAGGTAAACAATAATCATTGAAGGACACAATATACATTTATATACAAAAATTATTATAATGTGAAATAAGTAAAGATTATGAAAGTATTTGAAAAAATTGTAAAAATTTGTATAAAAGCAGTTTTTTTTTGCTCTTGATTATGTTACAAATAATTGTTTTTAATTAAGTGATAGCAGGGAATTTCTCTAAAACTTAAAAGAGAAAAGTAAACCAAAGAAGATTTGAAAACAGAATTTCAAGGGAAATAACCTATAAACCATGGCATTGAAGAAAAAAAAAATTTTTTTTGGTGAAAAACAGCCAGTAACTTCTACACAGGCATTTGGATTTTCTTCGAGTATGTAGATCTTGATATGCTGAACATTTTTCAAATTAACACTTCACCTCTATCTGTTACAGTTTTTGAAATAAAAAATGCATAAATTTTGAAAACGCTATGGAAAAAGGCTGCAACTCTGAGACGGGTTTTCCGATGTTCTTCAAAATTGCAGGGCAAATAGATCTTGGCATTCTGAACAAATTTACCTCCATGTCAGATTTTTGATATCTGCAACGGTTTTCAAGTTATTTGCCAAAAACAGCAATTTACCCCTATGTTCTACTTTTAGTAATAGTTGCCATATTGTTTGGTCCTCGGACTAACTGAACACATTTTTATACAACATACCCTGGTGATGACCCAGGCCAAGTTTGAGGTAAATTGGTCCAGTGGTTTCAGAGGAGAAGATTTTAGAAAAAAAAGTTTACGACGGACGGACGACAGACCCCAAGTGATGGCAAAAGCTCCTCCTGGCATAGCCAGGTGAGCTAAAAAAGGGTTTGAGACATCCATGGTGATGGAGTTATTGTAGTTCAAGTCATTGAAGTTCAATTGTACTGTAAATTGGATACCAATTTTTATGATTTTCAAGCAATACCTAATCCACAAATCTTAATATACCAAAATATATTTGATAAAGAGTTAATATTCATAAAAATCAAATGAATTTAGAGTATGCAGTTCATCAAGGCTTAGTAACAGACAAAATTTAAGGATGTTTGTTGGTCAATTTGAATATAAATTAAATTTCAAATAAATGAAAATCTGACAAAAATAAGTCAGACCAGCAAGCATTCTTATGAATTATCAAATAACTAGATATTTTAAATAATGTCATCATATCAACAGAGTGATAATGGGATATATTTATTACACATCATAATTACATTTAATGAGTATTGTGTAAAGACCAGAAAACATATTCTATTTTAGATATAACTTTTACAAAATGTTTACACTGTAGATGACTATTTATTAAATATATTTTTGGCATGATGTTTTACAAGAATTAATCAAAATTCACAAGTTATTGTAAGCATTATTTTTAAATATCAAAACATACTAGTTCAGGAATGTTTTCATATAGAATAAAATAAAGCATAAGATAATATTTTTTTGTTGTTAAACCACGTACAAAAAAGGTAGTGAAAATATAAGCATATATATTACACAGATTTCTATCTTATCTGTGAAGAAAAAAAACTACCCGATATGTCTTTATATTAGAGCATCTACAATGATTATCCATTTATTCTATTTCTTGTCTTAATTTAGCCTATGTCAATATCAATACTAAGTTATTCTCTTTCCAAATTCAAATAGGGAGCACCTGTCAAAAATTCTAACAGTGACCAATTCTAAAGTGTTTCAAAAAATTTTCCTGTTTCATGGTGTTTCTCTCAATTTTTCCATTTATATGAAAATGTGCAGTGTCTGTCCTGCTTGATGAAAGGAACACATGTTTTTAATATTGCACAATAAAAGTATGGGTATTATTACTTAAAAGACTTGATGATCATTTAACAGGTAAAATAATTAGATGAAATTTGACAAGAATACATTTACATGTATGTGCAATGAGATCAAGATATAACAATTAACATGAAACATAATATCAATTAAAACATCAATTTTTTTTTACACTTTGATTTTTTAGGGTCTTTTGTCTGCAGATATAGGTTACAGACATACATGACATTTTCACATTTAAATCACATACATCTATATACGAATATAAATTTCTTTATCATAAGGCCACTCTTTGTTTCTCTTTGGTTTTACTATTAGAAAAAAGATAGTTAAGAATAAGAATTTCAATAATGATAAGATTAAATATACCTAGAAATAAACTGTTAAAAATGACCCAACAATGGACGCTGACCTACCATTTTTTTCACCCAAGAGTGTTGGTTCACTTTTTATAATTTATTATCCAAGAAAGTATATAATTGGATGCCATATAAAAATTCTGTAAATGTTTTTTTGTCCTGAGAATGATATCAAGTATTTGAGAAATTAATGTGAATAAAAAAATCTTTTTTTTTTTAAATTGTAATATTCAACATGAAAATTAAAATGTATTTCAATTCCTTTAAAACTGTAATATCCCAAATTAAAATTATGTGAAGACACTTAATTTGCCATTTCTTGTGCAAAATATAATGAAAATAATGCTGTGTAAAAACTGAGTAAACCTGAATGTTAAAATAATAAAACAATGAGCAAAAATAATGTTATGATGTAACAACATTACATCTGACGTTAAAAATAAAACAAACAAAAAAATGTGTATTTCATGGAATGTTGTCAACTTGTGTTAATAAAATAATAAAATACCAAAGTTACAGAAAATTTGAGCTTTGTACATGATATTTTGACAACTTTATATGTCTCTTCAAGGCAAAAAAAATATTTGGAAAACAATACATCAAAAATTTTCTAAGGCTGATCAAGGGTAAATAATCCAATGAGGCTATAAAGGAGGCCAAAATCAGTCTACAAAACCTTCATAAAATAATATGTAAATAAAACTAGTTTAACATTTTTGCTGTTGGACCCTTTCTCTGACTGCCTCAGGAATAAATAAAAAAGTTGATGTAGATCACATAAAAAGGACCTCCCAATATGTATGAAAGTCCTGTTTCTTTTTCTGTGTAAGCCTCCAATTTACTCTTAAACCCATTAAACTTGTACTTCAGAACACCCCCCCCCCCCCATACAATTATTTCTGAATTAACCCATTTTGTACATTTGAACCTTCTTCACATTATACATAGCAACATTTTTTATTGAATTGTAACTAACCTAATTCTAATTTTTAGCATTTTTTAAAATGATGATCAATGATATAGTTCTAATTCTAACCAAGAGTCACAACCAATCGTTATAACATGAAAACTGACCAATCAACATCCTTTATCACAACATTATAAAAACATTTGTTCAACAGATCAACGTTACATCTCATATAATTTATACTGAAAGACAAAAGAGTAGTTACTACAGATACACAAAAAATACTGGGTCAGAGGTTGGAGGTCAGACCTTGTAGCAGTCTTCAATCCACTTCCTCGTACTTTCTTTTCACCGCTCTTTCTGTATCACTATCTCCTTCGTCTGATGAGTATCCAGATGACGGCAGAGATAAAATGTTGACAGGGATGTCAATATTGGCATCACCAAAGCTTGAGGCAGTTAGACCAGCTTCAGATGCTCCCCTTTCTAGGTCAGCAAGTGCTGTATCGATAGCTTGTACAACATGGCGTGCATTGTCACATGTAAAACACATCGGTGGGGTGATTAACATCACATTTTTATCTGCCCCTTCATTAGCAATGATTATCTTGTGATTTTCTTTAAGTCTAAAAAGAACAAAATTCAAAACATTGAATAAAAAATATCGTTTAAAGGCATTTTTTTACAGGATTTTCATATTCAGTGGAGCTAAGAAGCTAGTCTACATTATACAAGGGTATTATAAGTCACTATCATGATTTATCAGCCTCAGCAAATATAATATTCACCTGCAGGCGAGGTGGATTCAATTTTTGCAGACTGAAATATTCACGATTTCTTATAATGTTCTTTCAAAGGAAGTAATATTCCACAAACAAGTCTTTCAGTCTGACAGTGACATAATTCATTGTTTCATTATTGCATTGTAGTTAGAGTGTACACCAAAACCGACTGGCTCTGTGAAAAAACAATGACATGCTATTGGCTGATAATCAACTTTTGCTCATCAAATTTGCAATCACTATTTATTCAAGTTCTGATATAAAACTGTGTAAGTGTTTTCCCCTCTTACTATGGTATGTCCAATTAATTTTTATACATTGCCCTACNGGGCAAGGTCAAGGTCAAAATGTCTACAAATATAGTGCCAAAAGAAAGCTCTCATTGCAAGGAAGCTACACACTAAAAATCTACATCCCAACTCTTAAGGTCTCCATTTCACAAGCAAGGTTAAAGTTTTTGCTGACGACGCCGACGCCGGGGTATGACAATAGCTTTTGCTCATCAAATTTGCAATCACTATTTATTCAAGTTCTGATATAAAACTGCGTAAGTGTTTTCCCCTCTTACTATGGTATGTCCAATTAATTTTTATACCTTCCTACTAGGGAGATGGTTATATTCTTTGTGCCGGTCATTCTGTAATATTTCCTGTGACATACACACGTGGTATAACCAGTTGTACAAGCATTTAAGAGGACACCAAATCTTTGCTTCAACAACTGGTAATTACTGTTGTGTGCGTCAGTCACAGAAAATGTGAGAATTACATTATAATTATCCTTGGAATGTCGAAAATTTGAATTGCACTGACTTACTCCCACAGTAATACTTTGATTTGTCCCTTACATAAACTTAACTCCAGACTTTTCATAGGAAAATTTTGGACCTTAAATAAAACTGACTTGATTTCCTATAATGAAGGTAAGGACATTGATATCACAATGAGAGTTTTTATTTTAAGAATGATGATTTACATACTTAAATGCTAACAGATCTGCAGCTTCCCGTGCTGGCTTCCTGCTCTCTTTGTCCACCACGATTTCTATTCCCACAATCATTCCCATACCCCTGTAATACAAAATCTCAAATATTACATATCTAATTTATCTAATTCTTGTGATATTTCTAACCTGTTTCCCCTTAAAACATTTTTCACAATTTTAGACAATCTTTTTTAAATTGATTATCTATTTCAAGTTTGTTGACATAAGTTTATATCATCTATATCTTGGTACCTTACATGGCAAGTGTGCCATGCTGGAGCAATAACTCTTAATGTTTGATTATAAACAAGAACTGTCGCAGAATGGTAACCAGGTATACCCCCACTCATTGAACCCTGGTTTTCACTACATTTCATAACTCAAATCCAGGTTTCATCAGACATGAATGCACATCTGATGTGACTCAAAATATGACATTCCTTACAACTATCCATATAGAATTTTGAAATGAATCCTCTTGTAGAAACTGAGAAAAATGCGATGAAAAAAAATTCATGTTTTCACTACATTTCGTAACTAAGTCCAAATTTCGTCAAACAGGAAGTGCACATCTGATGGGACTCAAAATAGGACCTTCCTTACAACTAACCATATACAGGCTGCATACCAATTTTGAAATGAATCCCTCTTGTAGGAGCTGAGAAAAATGCGACGAAAAAAATTCATGTTTTCACTACATTTCATAACTAAGTCCACATTTCGTCAAACAGGAAGTGCACATCTGATGGGACTCAGAATAGGACATACCTTACAAGTAACCATATATAGACCTGCATACCAATTTTGAAATGAATCCTTCTTTAGAAGCTGAGAAAAATGCAACGAAAAATTAATGTTTTCTATATTTCGTAACTAAGTACACATTTCCTGATTTCGTCAAACAAGAAGTGCACATCTGACAAGACTCAAAATACGACGTTCCTTACAACTAACCATATTGAGGCTGTATACCAATTTTGAAATGAATCTCTCATGTAGAAACTGAGAAAAATGTGACGAAAAAATTCATGTTTTCACTACGTTTCGTAACTAAGTTCACATTTCCTGATTTCTTCAAACAGGAAGTGCACATCTGACAGGACTCAAAATAGGACATTCCTTACAACTAACAATATAGAGGCTGCATACCAATTTTAAAATGAGTCTCTCTTGTAGAAGCTGAGAAAAATGCGATGAAAAATTCATCGTTTCACTACATTGTGTAACTAAGTCCACATTTCGTCAAACAGGAAGTGCACATCTGATGGGACTCAAAATATGACGTTCCTTACAATTAACCATATAGAGGCTGCATACCAATTTTGAAATAAATCCCTTTTATAGAAGCTGAGAAAGATGCGACGAAAAATTCACGTTTTCACTTTTTCGGACGAACAGACGGACGGACGGACAAACGGACGGACAAGGTGAATCCAGTATACCCCACACTCTATCGAGTGGGGGTATAATATGAGGGAAAAAAATAAAGCATTACTGGTATTGTAAGATTTAAGATATCTTTTGGTATGAGTACATGGTTCTCTATACATGCAAAGCCTAGCCAGCAAAGATTTAAATCATACCCTTCTTTTTCTGAGATTTTTCAGACTAGCACTCTCACTGGCTGTAGATTCTTTATGATATAAAATGCACAATGGTAAACTAGGATACTTTTTTTATATGCTGGAAAGTGGCATCTAAAAACATCACAAAATTTTATTGCTCCCTTTATTGAATGATTCTGAACTTGCAAGTAATATCTACTTAATGTCTTTGACTACCAGATGATTTTATGAAAAATTTACTTAAATCTCTTGTCACTGGATGTTACATGTTATCTCTTACTTCTCTAAACAGGGAAATTTGTGTGGCATATTTATTTTCACTATCTTCATGTTAATAGATGAAGTACAAAAATAAAACTTGTGAATACTTTGATGCTACTGGGTGATGTAGTAGCTCAACTCACAAGAGTCAATTCACAACTACACAAAATGAAATATATTTTAATATCGCAATAAAGAAATGGCATAAAACTTTCCCAGTAAAAAACATTGGATGATTTTGCACAATTTAATTACATTACAAAATATAAACCAATTTTACCTAATATCTCCCATCATTGGATGATTTGGAGCAATAGTCTTAAGTCCATCTTTCAAGCATTTCCCTACAGCTTTGGCACTGGACTGAAGTTTTTCATTTTGTATCACATCTAATACTGCTAAACCTATAGAACAAGCCACTGGATTCCCTCCAAACTGTCAAAAAAAAACTGCACTTTATCACAAATATATGTTCATTTTTTTAATTCAGAAAGAGGAAAACATGATTTTAAGTTTTTACCTACATATATAAGGAATTTGGAAACATTGGATTATCTGACAATGAATTTAATTGATGGACATACATGTAACATACACAAAGAAATAAAACAAAGTATTGACTGCACCTTGAAAATAAAAATAAACAGAAAGACTAGCAACCCTATCTTAAATATGGATGTAAAGAAAACAGCTATACAGTCAAACTATGATGGCTCCGAAACCCAAGGGACCAATGAAAACGGCTCAAGCTAGAGGATTCATTCATTCATTCATTAAGGAGTGTGCGAGCTATCAAGGTCCACCAATGTTTAAACTTGAACAAAGGGAAAAGAAAATGGGTTTTAGACATCCATGGCACTTTAGCTATTGCAATTTGATCCATTGAAGATCTACTGTGCATTTGTTTTGCCTTAATTAAAATGATATAAATGTCAAGACTTACGGTATTTGTATAATCACAGAGACAGTCTGATATGTCTTTCGATGTAACTACCACAGCCATAGGGAAGCCATTACCTAATGGTTTTCCAACAGTCAAGATATCTGGAATTACATCTGAAAAAAAATAGTAATGGTGCATTACATGATACCCCGCCACGTTTCACAAAATTTCTAAGTAAAAAGGGGCATAACTCTAGAACTATGTGTACCACTGAACCCAAAATTATACTTGGCCTGTGTTTTGTGGTAAAAAATTTACAAACCAAGTTTGAAGACAGTATGTTATTTCATTCACAATTTTTGAGACCCCTTGGACCTCTGAACCCAAAATTGAACTTGACCATAGTTTTGTAGTAAACAACTTACATACCAAGTTTGAAGACCTAGTGTTATTTCGTTCACAAGTTATCAGTCGGAAACCCTAAAATTTGCAAAATTTCAATGTTTCAAGGGGCATAACTCCAGAACCCCTTGGACCTCTGATCCCAAAATCGAACTTGACCTGAGTTTTGTAGTAAACGACATAAATACTAGGTTTGAAGACCTTGTGTTATTTCGTTCACAAGTTATCAGTCGGAAACCCAAAAATTTGCAAAATTTCAAAGTTTCAAGGGGCATAACTCCAAAACCTAAATCAAAACTTGACCTGCGTTTTGTAGTAAACAACTTACATACCAAGTTTGAAGACCTTGTGTTATTTTGTTCAGAAGTTAACAGTCGGAAACCTTGGGAGGACAGACAGACAGATGGACGGACAGACAGACGGACGGACGGACGGACGGACAGACAGACGGACGGACGGACAGACGATTGAGGGTATCACATTATACCTCGCCACTTCGTGTGGCGGGGTATAAAAATCAAAGTTAAGGACTTATGGATTTGCAAAAAATTCAATACCTTAGAAGGGGTTAAATTGTATTTCTGTGGGTCCCAAATTTCATGATTTCTTTTGTTAAATCTATTTTCAAGGACTGAAAAATTTCATACCAATTACTGTATAAAGTGACATATAAATCAAGTTTGGTAGTAGACAATTTTAAATCATATTGANTTCCTGTAAAGTTTGGTTGAATTTGCTTCAGTGGTTTCAGAGGAGAAGATGAATATGTGAAAAGTTTAACGGACGGACGGACGGACGACGGATGACGGACGCCGGACGGACGACGGACGACGGACGCCAAGTGATGGCAATAGCTCACCCTGACCCTTTGGGTCAGGTGAGCTAAAAATAATAAAATACAATATAGATAAACAGAAAAATAACTCTATTCTGGTATTTAATTTAAGCTAAAGGAAATATGTATTATTTATTCATTTTTAACTCTGTAAAGTCTTGTATTGTTATGTTCACAGTTCAATCTTTGATTAATCAACAATAATAACATGATAGTAAAACTGCCTCACCATTAGATGCCTACATGTGGTTCTCTGTTTTGTTTTTTATTGTATATAAAACTGGTATGTTGTCTCATACAGTATATTTACTGTAATATTTCTATGTTCTATGAAGTAAACGCATTCAGTACAATTTTCTTTCCCAATTCGTGAAGATAAAAACAACGGCAGTAGAATACCGAAGGAATGAGGGAAGCGAAGACCACTAAATGACATTATGCTACTGTGCAAGATTAATGTAGAATAATAGGCTCTTGCATTGGATTGTATTACCAGTGCATGTTTCTTTTATTAATTTTTTAATGTAATAAATATCTTCATTTCTTGAGTTGAGCACAGCAAAACAAGAGGAAAAGACATCTTTAGTTTTGAATGAATGTAGGTGTATTCTTGTTATAATGCCACCTTTGGGACCAGGGAAATTTTTGGCAGAAAGCAAGGGTGGCGATATATCGAGGGAATAAATAACATAGATACTATGTAACTTTTTTTTTGAAAAATGGATTTTGAAAAGGCTTGGTGATAAGTGAGGAACGGTTATTCAAGAGGGATGGTATAACGAGGGAGCACTGTCCCTATTACTTCCTTTAAATATAAATAAAATCACCTGTGAACTTGTATTGTGTGAGCAGATTTCGCCAAAATTTCAGAGTTTTTTTCATTGTGGTTTAAGGTATAATGGCATTCAGTCATGGTAATAAAATTGAAAACTTCTGGTTGGTCATCTACAAATGAAAGATGAGGTTGCCTGTATAGATCTTCCATGAGTTATCTCCCACTGTAAACCATCAATTATAGACAAATGTGGCATATAAGTAACGGTAATTGTGTCAGTAAGGCACACCTGATTCCCCTCGGATCAAATTACTGACAAAATAGGTAAAACAATATGCCAAATTCTATAAAGTCAGTACTCAGTAGTTAGTATTACTCTAAATCCATTGTTCTGAGGTCTACTGAGCCTTTATTCATAATCTAATCAATGTTTATTACAAAAGACTATGAAATATCTTCACCAAAGCCTTGAGGCAAATTTGAAGGACAAAATGCGTATTCTTCATGCAGTGTTGGTTCCTATCACACAAAACCTAAGGGCTCAACATTTTCAAACAGTGCTTACCCTAATTTTGAAAATCTCAGAAATGTTCCTCAGTACTTCAGAGGGCAATTTGAATACCATCCACTAGACATAGTCCCCAATAATTCTTACCCTCATTCTGAAAAGCCCAGAAATGTTCTCCAGTTCTTCCCAGTGCAGTCTGAACTTCATCCATAATACACAATCCACCAGCTTCTCTAACTAACCTGTAATATTAGAATGACACCAGATCTTTATATTTGTTTAATTTTATGCAACCCTGAATACAAAAACTTTAACCAAATTATTTTAGTTTATACAATCAAATATGGTAACCAATTCATAAATATCACTCTTTCATAGGTACTTAAATTTGTGGTTTCAAACTCAATAAAATAAAACTTGAGAAAATATGCATTTCGTTGGGAACATAGTTTCCTCGTTTCAGCAAACCAGGATATACACAAAAATAGTAATGGTGCATTACATGATACCCCGCCACATTTCACAAAATTTCGAAGTTCAAAAGGACATAACTCCCTCAGAAACTCTTCAATTTCTCTTTACCCAAGTCAAACTAAGTTTGAGTTTCTAGTAAACATACCAAGTTTGGAGACAGTATTTAACTTTGTTCATAATTATTAGTCAGAACCCTAAGTTTCACAAAATTTCAAATTATCAAGGGGCATAACTCCAGAACTCCTTAGACCTCTGAACCCAAACTTTAACTTGACCTGCATTTTGTGATAAACAATTCACATACCAAGTTTGAAGACTGTATGTTGTATTGTTAAAAAAATATCAGTCAGAAACCCCAAACTTCACTAAGTTTCAAAGTTTCAAGGGGCATAACTCCAAAACCTCTTAGACCTATGAACCCAAAATTTATCTTGACCTGAGTTTTGTGGTAAACAATTTGCATACCAAGTTTATATGCTGTATGTTCTTTCATTCAAAAGTTATCAGTCTAAAACCCTAAAATTCACAAAATTTCAAAGTTTCAAGGGGCAGAACTCCAGAACCCCTTAGACCTCTGAACCCAAAATCAAACTTGGCCTGAGTTTTGTGGTAAACAACTTACATACCAAGTTCAAGACAGCATGTTATTTCATTAATTAACAAAATTTCAAAGTATCAAGGGGCATAACTCCAGAACCAGTTGGACCTCTGAACCCAAAATCGAACTCAGCCTGAGTTTTGTGGTAAACAACTTACATAACAAGTTTCAAGATAGTATATTATTTTGTTTAAAAGTTTTCAGTCGGAAACCCTAAAATTCACAAAATTTCTAAGTTTCAAGGGACATAACTCCAGAACCCCTTGTACCACTGAACCCGAAATTAAGCTCTGACTGAGTTTTGTGGTAAACAACTAACACACCAGGTTTGAAGTCAGTATGTTATTTCGTTCACAAGTTATCAGTCGGAAACCTTTGGGAGATGGACAGACGGACACACGCTGAAGGTATAACATAATACCTCGCCACTATGTGTGGCGTGGTATACATATAAAAACTGAAACCCCACGAACAATTATACTTTCACATTAGTTAAAACATGTATCTTAGTATAAACTAGAAAAAAAGATTATCTACTCATCACAAAAGATTTTTTTAATGGGATTCATACCTGTAGGTTTCACTCAAGAAGTGTTTTGGATACTGTATTACACCAGCTGTAACCATCATAGGTTCACTGAGAAAGGCAGCTATCTGTAAAACAACATTAAAATAGACTGTCAAATAGCAGTGTGAGATTTACATTATAACAGACAGTAAAAACTTGGGAATCAGGACAAATGACAACACAAATCAAACATGCAAAGTGACAAAATAAAAACTAGAGGCCCAAGGAGCTGCACTGCCAACCTGCTGAATTACTGACATCATGTACATTTTTGTTCAAAATGCTTGAAAATTTTCAGAGATTTAGAAATATATTTTCATCATAGGATTAAAGTATGTCCAGCTCTTGTTAATGATTTCTGATGAACATGAACAACTTAAGGCTCCAAGGACCCTGTTTTTCTAACATTGGAACAGTTGTTGCATAATGAAAGCATCAAGCTACTAAGAACCAAAATTTAACAATCTTTCCCACATGTGGCCCTACTGGGGTCCAGACCTGACAGACATAATTTTTAAAGCAGACCACCTAAGAACTATTGTTATCAAGGTTTAATATAGATGGCATTGTAGTTTAAGAGAACATCTTGGAAAGAGTTTCCATATGACCCAATGTTTTAAACTACATTCCTTATTGGTATGTGTATCTGATGTGATGCTGAAATGCCAGACACTCTTTTTGCAGGGACCATCTAAAGACCATTGTGCCTAGGTTTGGTTCTAAATAACCTGGTAGTTTCAGAAGAAAATATCCTTTAATGTCTTAATTTTACCATAAGGTAAAATGGTCGCTGTAGTAATGTTAGGTAGCTACTGCAATTTCAGTTTTCAGTTAAAAAGGAAAAACATTTTGTTGTATCTGCCAGTTAAGAACTCCAATACGGCAGTTGGCAGGAAAATATTTTACTTAAATGGTACATGCAGATACGACCTTTTTATAATTCATCTATTTTAAGAGGGTCTAACGGGAAACCAGTGTAACAGAATGATAGAGCCAATGAAGCAAAGTAAAACTAAAGCTGTCACTGAATGGCAGCCAGTTATACACTCGCTAATTGGACCCTGAATCAATATGGCAAGAGTAAATTTAAGTGTGTGTGGACACAATACAATTGTTCACACAAGTGATGACCCTAAAAGATGTCTCGCCTGTCCCTGCTGGACTCTAAATTGATGTGAAATCTAAGTGAACTAATCAGAAAAGTGAACATGCTCACTAGACTGTGAAATTGAGGTCAAGGACAAAAGTCACCTGCCAGACTGACATGTACTACCCAAGACCAACCTACATACCAAATATTATCAACCTACCACTTCTAGTTATTGAGAAATAGACTTAAGCAGAAAAAATTAACGCGGCCACTAGACCGTGAAATTGAGGTCAAGGACAAAAGTCACCTGCCAGACTGACATGTACTAACCAAGACCAACCTACATACCAAATATTATCAGCCTACCACTT